>MCJB01025756.1:22257-72671 GCA_002018475.1 Nicotiana obtusifolia
GTTTTTCACATCAACTGCTTTAAACAGTCCATTTTTTCTTATATATAATTTTTAATAAATTTAATTTATTGTTTTTCATATATAATCGACTAAAAATCTATGTGCAACACACGTACATAGAAATTAATTTATTATAAAAACACAAATATTTTAGGCTAAATATTAAACGATTAAAATATCCCTGAAATGTTATTCGACTTTAATAACCTTACGTATTTGTATAATTTAAGGATATTATTATAAATTACCTAATATTAAAATTTTTTTCCGATTGAAAATAACCTAATGTAAATCACATTCAGAACTTGATTCTAGATCAAATAGGTCAGCATGCGATTCAAGCTTTTAAGGAATAAAGAAAACACGTTAATGAATAGAGAGTTTGATTTTTATCTAAATAGTGAAATTTATAATATCGATTTGGACGCTACTATGCATGGTTTAGATGATAGTAGCCTACTTTTTCTCCTGCTAAGGTAAATTTAGTATTTATTCCCCCCTCCCCCCACCCCCCCCCTTTATTGGAGCTTTTTGTATGAAGATTCTTGCACCTCTTTAATTGTTCCGTTTTGTGGTTATAATTAATTTATTAAACTACTATATTTGTGCTACAAAACACTCATGGGTATTGGACCTTACTCTTTCATAATTGAGATAATATAGAGCATGATCAAATAGATAAAAATATAGGATATGTATGTCTGTCTATTCAATCATTTTTAATTTGGTACTTTTCTTAGCAATATTTCTAAAGACACAATTAGTCTTAGAATTTGACCTAAGGTTCTGTAAAATTGTTTTGAGATGAGACTGAATCATAGTTTTATATGAACTTTGTGATTATTTAGGCTTAAGTTCCTTCTTCTCTGTCATCTTCAAAGAAAATTTTCTAGGGACATGAGATGAGATGGAAATAGGATTTAAAAAGCCAAAATATTTTTTTTTTGAATAATTCCACGTCGAATAAAATTATCATATTCACAATTCTATACAATAACTATGATTTTAAATTCAGTTCAAATTACTATTTGATTATAGTTGTGAAATTAGATTTTATCAGGTATTTAGGACTTTGAATACAATTGCAAAATTGTTTGTTGCTCACAATTGTGAAATAAGAATTCTACTATACTTTTCTCTGAAGACGAAAAACCATTATAGTAAAGGAATATCATCTTCAAAGGCTGGCATCTTTTGTAATTTTATTTTTTATGGTCGGTATGATGTGCTGCAGTATGACAAGAATTGCAAAGCAGCAAGTTGTAGAAGTGGACACAACTTTAATTTATACTAGAATTTACTTCATCCCAATTTAGGTTTTTCCTATTTTTATTTGAAAACGAAAACAAGTTCGATAGGAGATAAAAAATACTCTATTTGTTTCAAAGAGAATTATTACTTTTTATATTCAGAAGTAATATAATTTTAAATTTTTGTTATTACCTTTAATGATAAACTTTTTTATCACACGAATATTATGTCATGTATAAAATCATAAATTTCAAAACTCTTATAGCCACATAACTTTTTTGACATGTTAATTTAAGATCACAAATTCTAAAAGTCTTGATTTCTTTCTTAACCTTCGTGCCCAGTCAAATAAGTTTATATAAATTGAAATGGAGAGATCATGATTTAAGAACATTTTGTACAAGGAGAAGAAAAATATGCCCAGTTAATATTTTCAAGATGTTCCAAAAATTTTTTTGACCATATATTTTCCAAAGCAAGAACTAAAATTCCTAACATAATTAAAGATGAAAATTTTGGAATTGACAATTGAACAAAATTGAAACCATATTATTTGAGAGAAAAACAAAAGAAAAGGAAAAACTTAAAGTATCACATGAGAGCCCGTCTAAACGCTATCAAGTGCTAACGAGACACATAAATTCATTAAGCAACATTTTCGGTAATAGTTAATGGATTCTAATAATACAGTTGATCTAGAATTACATTGCTTTCATTTTCGATTTAAGTTTTTATCTAATATCTTGATCTTTGAATACAACTAAAATTTTATTATTTGACTATAGTTATGAAATTAGAATCGTACTAAACTTTTCTCTGAAGGTCACGAATAACTTGTAATAAAGGGGTATCATCTTTAAAAACTGGTCTGTCTATAAATATTTTGATAATGATGTCGTATATATATATAGATAAATCATGTTAGGCTAATGTGCTCCCATGTGTATATCTCCATAATTCAAACTTCTACCATCATAAAATGAAGAATATTCTTTTAAATATATCCAAATATATTTTTGATTTTCTTTTGTTTTGCATGACAATAAAATAAATACATGGCTAGACAATCTCTAATGTAGGACTATATTTGTTACAATATATTGTCTGACAAGAAACAATATGTTGCACTTTCAAAAAAGATATCAATATCGACAATACAAGTTTTAATCATGACAGAGCAACCAAAAAAGCATAGGAACTTAGACAAAATATATTGTCTATAACGACCACATTGCATATTTCTCAACATACTACTTATTTCTTTAGTAGAAGTACTAATTCTACCGATATTAAATTTAACTAAATGGATTATCTTTGTAGGTTCAGACGATTTTTAATCCTTTTGAAGTCAAGTATTATATAAATGTAATAGTATTGATTTTTAGCATTCAAAAGATTGTTGTATTTTATCCACGTCAATTGCTTTACATAAATTCTTTTTTCTTGTATATTTTAATTAATTTTATTTTTGTTCTTTCCCATAATAATTGATTGAAGACCTACGTGCAACGTACGTTTAAAAGCACGAAGGCTCTTAGCGAAATGTCGTTCGTCTTTTTTACCCTTTAAAAATAAAGTTCACAGTAAACAAAATAGTCTTTTAATTATTATTCTATTTTTATTAGGAATATTCATTTTAACTAATTTTCTAATATTTAGGATTAGTAATTGAATTATTTTTCTAATATTTAGTATTTTGAAATCAATTTTTTTCTTTGTATATTGAATATTTCCTTATTCAAATTAGGTACAAACTTCTATATCTAAATAATCGAGCAAAATTTTAGTTATAAAAATTCTTTCTTTTTAGAATTTATTACTTCTAGCACCAAATATTAAAAATAATTCTAGACTAAATTAGAATAGGCTTTGACTTAAATGTTCTCTTATCGAATAGTAGATATTTTCACTCTTATTCTTAAATGTCTTATTTTCCTAAGTATAAGATCAGAATAATTAGGGTAATTTACTTATTTTCTAATATTTTAAGACTTTAAAATCAATAAAATTTTATTTATTATATTTTCTTACTTGAATTAAAAGTTTGAAAACAAGTAAGATTATTTTACTAAATTATTTTATTTAATTGAGATATAACTATAAAATTTGTGATAAATATCAGTATTAACTGTATGGTCGTAATAAAGTCATTCATGTGATAAAAGAGAACATATATCAACAATATGACTAAATGAGATTCAAACCGCTCAACCCAATATTGTGTCACTAAATATTATCAACAATATTAATTAGTTAACTTAAAAAAATTAAATTTTAAAATGTGTATGTAGATAAAATTAAATGTTATAAACACTATCTTAACTATTTAAACACATCAAAATATACAAGAAATGTTAATAGACCTTATTTTTTTGAGAATTATATGATGCCACGATACACTTCATGTTGGATAAAAAATAAAATAAAATAAAATAATAATATTAATAATAGAAGTACTGATTTCTACCTCAAGTTTTTTTGACAATCATTTTATTTCTTTCTAGAAATAAAAAAAGTAGTACTCATCCAATTAAATTCTCCGTAAGATAACTAAACCAAATAATATAGAATTTTATATTAGGTACTTAAACAAATAGAATTTATTTTTAAGGCCATCAAAAATATTATATTGTTGCATGATATTAAAGTACAAGTGAACATATTATTCAATTTTGTCTGATCTACAAAACTGATTGCACAACTCATATATCAAAGTAATGATAAAGCATTAGAATACTTTTGTGTGACATAATTTTTTCTTTATTAAGTTGGCTACTTACTCTCTCTCTATATATATATATATATATTGAGTTTTGCTAACCTACTACACAATTATAATAGGTTAGCATTGTATACCCATTTGACTTCTCTAAAATACCCCTAAAAATAAAAACACATTAAATATAAAGACTTTTTGGTCTTTAATCATTAAATTTTTCTCTTGCTTTTTGCTGCTACTCTTCAGACGAGCAACCGGGAGGACACATTTGCAACCATGACTTCTCAGATTCTACTATATTTTTTAGTGCCTTTTTTTAAAATCAGATTATGCTGTACAATTTTTTTTTTTTTGCTTTTTTATTTTAATTATAATACCCAACACATACAAGTATTTGATTCTGTCAGGAAAGAATTCAAGATTTGTTTTCTTTCCCGTTTATAGAATTGTATACGGGTAAAACCGAGTCTAATGAGCACTCCGATATCTCGGTGAGGCAAACGGAGCAAGGATGTGACTACAAGGAATTGAAATCAGAACCAGGAGTCTCTCGCATCAAGGCCCGAGCAAAATACTTGCCCTTGGAACCATCAAGACCACGCCCCCGGATCCGATTCGAGTTCCGAGACCTCGGAGAGCACTACTGAACAACCACGCACGATTAACAAAGGGCCGTGATATCCATGTCCAACCGGATATCGTGGCGTGAATCTCGGACCGTATCAGCGGTAGATCAGTGATTATCGAAGATGAAGATTTTTACCTATTTTAGAATTGAACTTAGATAAAACTCCCCTACTATATAAAGGGGAAGCTGATTATTCATTAGGGACATTGTAACACGCATACCAAGTCAATATACATATATTTTTCTCTTTTTCTAAAGGTTGTACAAAGTTCTTGTTTTGGTTCATAAGTTCCTCATAAACATTGGTTCGGAATTGAAGGCGAGCTTCTTGTTAAGCCTTTAACCGAGCCCGGATTAAATATCATCATTGGTTTGGTCATTTACTCTGTTTTTTTATTTGCTTATCTAACGTCATTAATCACTTGTATTGAATTAGCTCACATATCCTTAAAATCACGTATAAATTTAATTGTTATCCATATTTAAGGGTAAACAGTTTGGGGTCTACCGTGGGGCTAAGAATAATAGTGGTAAGATACATATTTCCATAAAGCACTCTGTTTTATGCTTTTTCTTTGAGATTTTAATTTCAGGTCAACTTAAGAATGTCAAACTCTCAATCTGCTCACTTGAACGTTGATGCTGAGTCTGGCCACCATGCCGAAGACAACAATATAGTACCCAGCAACGAGGTTCCCCCTGTTGACCCCAACAGAGTCCCGGTTGGGGACCCAATCGATGCCAACTCACATGTGGCCATCGATGCAAACCTGTCGACCGACCCGAGAATAGTGTTCACGGAGGAGGCCGATAAACAGCCCGGGGTACGCACAATGGTGAAGGCTACGAGATCAATCTGCGGGTGATCGGCGATAGACCAGCTGCAGAACCAAAGCCGCGCCCCCAGCAGAGTTGAGCCCGAACCATCCCATGAAAACACGCGAAGGAATGAACAAACCACGAAAAGGCCGAGTGAAGTTGAACTCGGGACCAACCCAGAAATAATAAAGATGCTTGAGGAACTGACAAAGCGGGTGGAATCGGGGGAAAAGAAGATTGAAGCCGACGACCAAAAAGTGGAGACCTATAACTCCAGAGTTGATCAAATCCCAGGAGCACCTCCAATATTGTAAGGCCTGGATTCCATGAAATTTGTCCAAAAGCCTTTTTCCTCGAGCGCGGCACCAAAACCAATCCCGAAGAAGTTTCGTGTGCCCGAAATTCTGAAGTATAACGGAACCACGGATCCAAGTGGTGACCTCCAACACGTGTGCCATCAAGGGAAACGACTTAGAAGATGACGAAATCGAGTCAGTTTTGCTGAAAAAGTTCAGAGAAACCCTGTCAAAAGGAGCAATGATATGGTATCACAACTTACCCCCTAATTCCATTGATTCATTTGCTATGCTTGCAAATGCCTTCGTAAAAGCTCACGCCGGGGCCATCAAGGTTGAGACCAGAAAATTAGACCTTTTCAAAGTAAAACAAAGAGATAACGAAATGTTCAGGGAGTTTGTGTCGAGCTTTCAAATGGAAGGAATGGACCTACCTCCGGTTGCAGACGAATGGACCGTTCAGGCGTTCACTCAAGGACTTAAATCCTAAAGCTCCTTGGCTTCACAGTAGCTGAAACAGAATTTGATAGAGTACTCGACGGTAACTTGGGCTGACGTCCATAACAGGTACCAATCAAAATCAGAGTCGAGGACGATCAGCTCAGGATCCCCTCCGGATCTGTTTATCCCATCAGAACTAATGACAGGTCTACAAGAGTCGACGATCATGAACCAAGACCGAACAGAGATCGGTATCAACCGTATAGTGGAGATCGAACGGGTAGCAGATCCGGACGTAACCTTGGGAGGAATGAAAAAAAGAGCGATCGAGGCCACAATAGCCAGGGACTCATGAGTAAAAATAGTTTTGACAGGCTACTCGGGGCCAGGGAGGCACCGAGATTATCGGAATATAACTTCAATGTCGATGCTGCCAGCATCATATATGCAATCAGGCGCATCAAAGATACCAAGTGGCCTCGGCCATTGCAGTCCAACCCACCCAAAGAGACCCTAACCTGATGTGTAAGTATCATGGCACTCACGGCCACAAGATCGAGGATTGCCTACAACTAGGGAAGAAGTGGACCGGTTATTCAATAACGGGCACCTCCAGAAATTTCTTAGTGATCGAGCCAAAAATCACTTCAGGAATAGGGACTCCAACAAGCAGACTGAATAAGAGGAATCTCAGCACGTCATTAACATGATCATTGGTGGAGTCGACATCCCCTAGGGACCAATGCTAAAGCGCACTAAGGTGTCCATCACAAGGGAAAAATGAACCCAAAATTATATACCGGAGGGGACTATCTCTTTCAACGATGAGGACACTAAAGGCATCGCGCAACCGCATAATAATGCACTGGTAATATCCGTACTCATAAATAAATCTCGAGTTAAGCATGTGTTTATTGATCCAGGTAGCTCGGCCAATATCATCAGATCAAGGGTCGTCGAGCAACTGGGTCAACAGACCAAATAGTGCCTGCAGTCCGGGTTATAAACAGATTCAACATGGCATGCAAAACTACTGAAGGGGAGATAACCTTGCCGGTGAACACCACCAGGACCATTCAGGAAACAAAGTTCTATGTGATTGAAGGGGATATGAGATATAATGCTCTATTCGGAAGGCCATGGATTCACAACATGAGGGCAATACCCTCGACATTACATCAGGCACTGTAGTTCTCCACACCCGAAGGGATCAAGACGGTTTACAGAGAGCAACTAGCCACAAAAGAAATATCCGCAATCGATCAGGTGATTCCGATGTCCGCACGCTCGACATCAAACAAGTCAGAGCCGGTTAGGACAGAAGAAACTAAATAGCAATCACCGACACCGGCCCTGACCGAACCAGAGAAGAAAGAAGCAGATGAGGATGATGATTACAAAGTTCCTAGGTCGTTCATCACCCATGACGATTCTGACGCCACCAAATCAACGGTTGAGGAGCTGGAACAAGTTGTATTGATGGAACACTTGCCCGATTGGAGGTATACCTGGTCACGGGGTTAACTCTCGAGCTCTGGAGAAAAACTCATTAAATTCCTTATAGCTAACATATATTGTTTCGCTTGGTCCCATCTTGATATGACAGGGATCCCACTAGAAATAGCCACTCATAAACTAAGCTTGGATCCGAAGTTCCACCTGGTTAAACAGAAGAGGAGGCCTCAGTCTGAAGTCAAGCATGCATTCATCAAAGACGAGGTAAACTCCTTAAAATAGGTTCCATTTGGGAAGTTAAGTACCCGGATTGGTTGGCTAATATAATAGTAATGCCTAAAAAGGAAATAAATTATGGATGTGCGTAGATTACAAAGACTTGAACAAGGCGTGCCCTAAGGACTCTTTTCCTTTGCCTAACATTGACCGCATGATCAATGTAACAGCCGGGCACGAGAGACTCAGCTTTTTTGATGCCTAGTTTGGGTACAACCAAATCTGGATAGACCCAGGCGATCAAGAAAAAACTTCCTTTATCACTAAATTTGGCACCTATTGTTATAACGTAATTGTTTGGACTAAAAACGCTGATGCCACTTATCAACGCCTAGTAAACCAGATGTCCGAAGAACAAATAGGAAAGTCAATGGAATTTTATATTGACGACATGTTAGTTAAGTCCATGCGAACAGAGGACCATTTGAAACACTTGCAGGAAACTTCGACTTACTGAAGAAATACAATATGAAGCTGAACCCAGAGAAATGCGCATTCAGGGTCGGATCCAGGAAGTTCCTTGGATTCATGGTGTCCAACCAAGGGATTGAGATCAATCTTGATAAAATCAAAGCTATAGAATACATCACCGTGGTGGACAGTGTAAAGGCCGTTCAGAGGCTAATCGGGCGCATAGCCGCCCTGGGCCGGTTCATATCGAGGTCTTCCGATAAGATCCACCAGTTCTTCTCATCATTGAAAAAGAAGAATAACTTTTCTTGGACCCGGGAATGCCAACAAGCCTTGGAGGAACTCAAACGGTACATTTTGAGTCCACCCTTGCTCCATACTCCGAAGGAGGACGAGCAACTGCACCTGTACTTAGCGGTATCCAAGGTAGTGGTAAGTGGAGTCTTAGTCTGTGAAGAGGAAGGTACGCAATTTCTTATCTATTATGTTAGTAGAACTCTAGGCGAGGCTGAAACAAGGTATCCTCACCTAGAAAAATTGGCGCTCGCTTTGCTAAGCGCCTCCGAAAAATTAAAGCCGTATTTTCAATGCCACCTCATATGCGTCATAACTTCTTACCCACTAAGGAACATAATACACAAACCTGAGCTCTCGGGCCGTTTGGCCAAATGGGCCGTAGAAATTAGTGGGTACGATATCGAGTATCGACCCCAGACTGCTATCAAATCATAAATTTTGGCAGACTTCATGGCCGAATTTAAGCTGGCCATAATACCCGAAGTCGAAAAGGAATTGTTGTTAACCTTGAGGACATGCTCCGGAATCTGGACCCCCTTTATGGACGGTGTCTCAAATGCAAAGGGGTCCGGACTCGGCATCGTGTTGAAGCCGCCTACGGGTAACCTAGTTAGGCAATCTTTAGAACTGTGAAATTGACTAACAATGAGGCCAAGTATGAGGCCATGATTGCAGGTCTCGAATTGGCTAAAAGCCTGGGGGCCGTGGTGGTCGAAGTTAAGTGCGACTCCCTCCTTGTGGTAAATCAAGTCAATGGGATGTTCGACGTACAAGAGGAACAAATACGAAGGTATTTAGAAAAATTGCAGGTAACACTAGATCATCAAGGAATGGAGCCTACAACACGTACCCCGAGATCAAAATAGCGAGGCCGATGCTCTAGCTCACTTGGGGTCATCGGTTGATGATGATGAATTCAGCTCAGGAACGGTCGTACATCTCATGAAATCGGTAGTGGAAGAAGGCCATGTAGAAATAAACTTAACAAGTTTAACTTGGGATTGGAGAAACAAGTACATAGACTATTTGAAGACTGGGAAGTTGCCCTCGGATCCTAAAGAATCGAGAGCTCTACGCACGAAGGCGGCCAGGTTCAGCCTGTCCGAATGTACTCTGTTCAGAAGAACGTTCAATGGCCCGCTCACCATATGCTTGTGGCTGGGAAACACCGAATATGTTTGAGGGAAGTTCACGAAGGCCCCCGCAGAAACCACTCGGGACTAGAATATAATCAGGGTCGGCTATTATTGTATCGACATGGAGAAAGATGAAAAGGATTTTGTACGAAGGTGCGACGGTTGTCAAAGGCATGCACTGATGATCCATCAACCCAGAGAGATACTACATTCGGTCTTGTCACCTTGGTCGTTCTTGAAGTGGGGAATGGACATTGTTTGCCCCCTACCGTGGGCACCCAGTAAGGCTTAATTCATACTGTTTATGACCGATTATTTTTCTAAGTGGGTCGAAGCTCAAGCATTTGAGAAGGTCTGGGAAAAAGAAGTCACCGACTTCAATTGGGACCACATATTATGCTGGTTCGGGATACCGGCCGAGATAGTGTGTGATAACGGGAAGTAGTTCATTGACAGTAAGGTAAATAAATTTCTCGGAGACCATAAGATCAAAAATATCTTGTCGGCACCCTATTACCCTAGTGGGAATGGATAGGCGGAATCAACAAACAAGACCATACTTCAAAACCTAAAGAAAAAGGTTGACTGATGCCAAAGGAAAATGGAAGGAAATTCTGTCCGAAGTCTTGTGGGCATACCATACAACTTCTAAATCTAGTACCAGGGCCACTCCGTATTCATTGGTCTACGGCGCTGAAGCACTAATACCGGTCGAAGTGGGAGAAACGAGCCTTAGGTTCTGATATGCGATCGAAGAATCAAACGGTAATGCCATGAGCACAAGCCTGGAACTATTAGATGAAAGGTGCAAGGCCGCCCAGAAACAACAGATACAAAGGTATTACAACCGAAGAGCCAACCGACACTTCAATATCAGGTACTTGGTGTTAAGAAAAGTAACACTGCACATCCGGAACCCGAATGAGGGGAAGCTGGGGCCGAATTTGGAAGGACCATATCGAGTCATCGAGATTACCGGTAAAGGCTCGTACAAACTCGAAGCAGAAAATGGTGCACAACTACCGAACAACTGGAATGTGACGCACTTAAAGCGGTACTACTGCTAAGGTACGATCTCATTCACCTTTTTTATAATATTGTGAATCGAACTAACACTTGCAGGAAACAACCAAAGGAGAATGAGACTATTAGGACTGAGAGCACGCGTTGCACTCTTTTTCCCTTGAACCAGTTTTGTCCCAAATGAGTTTTCTAGTAATGTTTTTAACGAGGCAACAGTAAATCGTGCTGACTTAGAATCAAAGACCGATTTTAAATCAGATTCAATGGTCTCATCAACAGTATCTGAACCCTCTCAAAATCGACCTCGAATACTGGGGGCCATCACCCTCAGGTCAAGCTTCTTAGCAAGGAAAGAAGGAAACTTTGTGGTCGAACAACCTAGGCTCGGTGGTTAGGATTTATTGTAAGGGTCAAACGGTCAAGTGAACCGTGCCGTGTAGACCACCTTAGCCATAATGCAAGCTTTTACACGCTTTCGATCTTGTACATTACACACAAAAATGAAAGAAAGTTTCTACCTTGCTATTACATATTTTTGCCTCTTAAAGCGTCGAGCCTAAGGGCTATCCCTACCCGGGGACTATCAATCGCAAGGGCTACCCCTATCCGAGCCCAAGGGCTACCCCCACTCGGGGACTGTCGTCCTAAATAAGTCTGGCAACTTGGGTTATCAAAACCCGAAGGCACAAAACCTATTAGGTAGTGCCTAAATCTAATAGGCTATGATCGCCCTAAAAAATGGCTCGGAGACGTCCGAAGCCCGTTATCAAACGTAAGGCCTTCAATAAAAATTCAAAACCTACCAAACGGTTACACTCGGCAAAGCATCGTCTAAGAACACTTATGCATCTTGGGAATACTTATGGTCACTCCTGATTTTCAAAGTTTCGAGCAAATAAAAATTGCATCAAGGTCAGGTTTTGTTTGGACCTTCAAAAAACAAATGACTTATTGCATTTGATTCCGTGCTAAGGCATTAGAAATATTTGTAAGTATGAAATTATGCTAAACTAGTAGAGACTTGAAATTGCCAAAAAGGGAAATTTTATATATATTCTAGATATCTTTACAAAGGCCCAGCAAAAATCAACCTCGAAATGAACAAAAAATATGTACACAATACAAAAACTAAAATTCCTAAGGCATTCACGCCTGATCTTCACCAGAGCCCGATTCGTCATCAGAATCATCGGGGCCATCGGATTCTTAGGAGCCCTCGGAACCCTCCACACCTTCGGGCTTGGATAGCTTCTTCACCTCGGCTTCAAGTCTTTTTGCCTCCTCGATCTCGGCCAACAGGTCGAAGCCTCGGGCATGGATCTCTTCAAGGACCTCCCTTTGAGACAGCCGCCTCACATATTCGACATTGGTCTTCAGGCGGGCCTCAGCTGCTTCGACATCAGCCTTATACTGAGCCACCATCTTGTCGGCATTGGCTGAGGTTGTCTCCAGCCTGGACTCGTTGCTTCGAGCTCTTTAACAAGGGCATCCCATTCTGCGGCGGTCGAGCTTAGCTGTGCTTAGAGATCCTCATTTAGCTGAGCCCATTTATCAGCTTTCTCCTTCACCACTCGAAGCTGAACCTCTACCGAAGATAGCTTTGCCTGGCGATTTCCTTCTATGAGTCCAGCAGATCCATCTTGCTCTTCCAACCATCGGCCATGACTTGGAATTTGTCCATCTCCTTTCGGAGTTGGTCGATCTAGCCGATCTTCTACTGGACTTGCGAGGTATTGTCGTTAGCCACTACGACCAGTTCCTCGTTTCTAGCTTCAAAGAACTTTACCTTTTCAACAAAGTTGGCATGCTCCCACCTTAGGACCGATGCTTCTTCCTGAGCCCTATCCAGCTCAGCTTGAAGGTTCTTAATGACCCCTTTTTGTTGCTCGCTGAGGAGCTTGTACATATTCCTTTTCTGGGCTAGCTCCTTGACCTCAATCTCGAGCTGATTGACCTCAACCCAATACCGAAGGAATCTCACGTGATGAAGTATCGAGGCCTGCAAAAAGATGAAAAACATGATAAATATCAAAACCTAAGTAAAGTTTGAAGGGACGTAATGATGCCTTCAGCACCTGCTGCACCTCATTGAAAAGGCACGTCACGTTCACCTCGTTCATTTTTGCCTGGTCCTCCTCGGTCACCAAGCATCGAGCTAGTTGGCTATCCCCACGGGAGAAGATAGAACTCGGGCATCCTCCGACACGGTAAAAGTATGTCAATGTAAGCAACATTACACAAATTCTAGAATACCCCAAAACTCGGTATCACAAGTGCATGAGCATCTATCTACTAGGAAGTACAATAACAACACATTATCTGTCTGGAATACAAGGTAGACAGGATAAAGTAAATAATTGTGATGGAAACTCTGTGTGCTGCGAATCGTGGCATGAAATACAACTCACCATAGAGTCCTCTCAGCAGCTGCGCATCCGTTCCCAAGTGACCACCAAATGAACCTGTCAAATCCTGCACATTTAGTGTAGAAGTACAACATGAGTACGTAAATCAACGTGTACCCAGTAAGTATCTAGCCTAACCCCGAAGAGGCAGTGACGAGGGGTCGACATTGACACTTACTAGTGGTCCAGTAAATCAAATATAATAAAGGATACAGGTATAAAACATGGTAAGTAAAAAATGAGTGTAGATATAAGCAAATAAGACGGTCTACAACTGAATGGTGAACACAAAGTCCTCAAATACTAGATAACTATCAAATGGAGTACGTAATGGTCAACAGCAAATCAACGATCATATCTTAAGTTTGGAAAATTCATGAGTACGTGGACTTCTAATCGCATATTTTGGACGATTCTGCTGAGGCAAGCAGCCCGATCCCATAAGAATGGTTTATAGAAATGCCGAGGCGAATGGCCTGATCCCATAAGAGTGGTGCATAGAACTGCCGAGGCGAATGACCCGATCCCATAAAAATATGATACATGATACTGCCAAGGCGAATGGTCCGATCCCATAAGAGTGTGTTACAATATCCCGCCGAGGTGAACGACCCGATCCCATAAGAATGTGTTACAATATCATGCCGAGGCGAATGACCCGATCCCATAAGAATATGTTACAATAATCCCGCTGAGGCGAGCGACCCGATCCCATTAGAGTAAGAAACTTTAACGGGTCCTTGACCTTACTCACAAATGTACGGGTGAGTTATGAAATTTATGGAAACTTTTCGATAAATACGCACAACGCGGAAGAAATTTTTAAGGGAAGCACAATTTCCACGGCTAATCAAGTAGCTCATCAAATTTCTAATATAGTGAGTCCATTACTCTACGCGAGTCTAGTCTCAGGTCATAATGCGAATTAGAGCATTAAACAAACAAGAATAACTCAAATAGTACAACTAAGGCATGGCGTGAATCTAAGTCTACTCGGACATAATCAGAATTCTAGCATACGTAAGGAACTCATCACCTCATACGTGCATAGCTCCCACAACATGTAGCGCATAATAGATATAACACCTAGGGGGTAAATTCCCCCTCACAAAGTTAGACAAGAGACTTACCTCGCTCTGAAGTTTCATAACCGGCTCCAACGCCTCTCTAACACCTCAAACCGATGCCCAACGACCCGAAACTAGTCAAGAAATCACGAAAACCAATTTAAAATAAACTCCAACACTCATAATTAATCAATTTATAAAAATTCCCAACTCCGCTCGACAAGTCAACAAAGTCAACCCTCGGGCCCATGTGCCCGGATTCTAAAATTTTTTGAAGATAAACATTACGCATAACATCACGAACTCAAACATATAATTTATTCCCAATTCCATGTCCAATTTCATGGACAAAATCCGAAAATACCAAATTCTAGATTTTCTTCCAAATCCCACAATTTCTACAAATTTTCATGTTTAAATCCTTGTAGACCCATGTAATTAACTAGCAATACATGGGAATTACTTATCTTGCCATAGATGATGAAAATTTTCACTTGAGGAGGTCCAAAAATTGCCCAACCAAGTGAAAATGGGAGAGAAATGAACCAAATCCCATATAAAAATCAAGTCAGCCCAGGTCCTTCCTCTTTGCGATCGCGGAAGAACCATCGCGATCGCGAAGGCCAAAATCAATGCCTCCAAAATTTCCTCTACACGTTCACGACCACCGGGGCTCGTTCGCGAAGCCTTCAGATCCTACAGCTTCGCGTTCGCTTAAGTAAAAGCTTCACGTTCGCGAAGGCTTAACGGCTCCAGGTCTCCTAGCTCCCTATCCTTCTACGCGTTCGCGACTCCCGGTCGTATTTGCGAAGGGTAACCAAGCTCCTTCTCCGCATTCACGACCTCCTTGTCTCGTTCGGTGATGAACATTTCCCACCCGACCAAAAATCCTTCTTCACAATCATGTAAGCCAACTTGCGATCACAAAGCACGACACCAGCACCAGCAACTAGAACCATCAAAACAAAGGAAAATGGTCTGAACCTATCCCGAAACACACCCGAGGATCCCGAGACCCTATAAAATCACACCAACAAGTCCCAAAATATGAAAAGAACCTGACCGAGGCCTCTAATCATACCAAACAACGTCTAAACTACGAATCAACAATCAAAATCATTCTTTTAACTTTCAAACATTCCAACTTTGACGAACGCGTCCGAATCATACTTAAATATTTTGGAACGACGCCATCTTTACGTACGTCACGAATTATGATATGAACCTACTCCAAAGTTCGGAACCCCAAATGGACTTTGATAATACCAAAATTTGTTTCAAGCCAAACTTAGGAAATTCTAAATCTTCAAAATACCAACTTTCCACAATAAGCGCCAAAATGCTACCGGACGACCCGATACTCAATCCGAACATACGCCCAAGTCCAAAATCATCATACGAACCAACCTTCAAACCCGAGTTCGAGGTCATCTATTCAAAAGTCAAACATTAGTCAACTCTTCCAATTTAAAGCTTCCAAATTGAGAATTTTCCATCCAAATCAACTCTGAACTTCCCGAAATTGAATTATGACCTTGCGTACAAGTCATAAAATATAAAATGAAGCTACTCAAGGTCTCAAACTACCGAACGATGTGATAGAGCTCAAAACGATCGGTCGGGTCATTACAAGTCATGAGCAACTCTACAAGAGTTGCGTGGATCGGTACGAAGACGTTTGTACTTATCTTCGAGAGGCTATATGGCTATTAAGAGAAGTTTCATTTCTTGATTCCCCGTCGTGCTTTTTTATTTTCTGCTGAAACTTATGTCTTCAGTTCCTTCCTACTCATTCCTATGCGATGTCAAATATTCGATATCGGTTGGGCACCGATAAGTTATGGTGATGCTATGGATATGGTGCAATATGTTTTTCCATGTGCATGCAGGCGGACCAGTAACGTCACCCTATAGAGGGGAGTTCAGTCGCTTTGGTCCAGTGTTAGTGTTGCCCATAAGTTCAGGGCTATACACAGTGTATTGTGATGCTTCATGCATTATTATCGCGCAGTGCTATGTTGCGATAGTGAATGCTTCAGGAGGAGGATTTTTTGTTCGTGATTGGGAGTTCGACATTTAATTCCAATACAGGAGATGCAATTGGACTATGGATGTTCAGGCTTTGGTTGACATAGTAAATATTTTCGAACGTGGTGGAATTCTTGTTTATGTAGTGGTGTCGCTATCCATATTTGAATGCACTAAGGCTCGTTAGTATAGTGGTCTTCATTTATTTGCCTTTAGGGGCACGATGTTGCAAAGTGGTACCTAGGAAGCGGTTATCGGATATGACAGTATGTTGCAACTTCAGGGCCGAATCGTTGTTTCCAATGTTGATGGTTCGAGATAGATGATCCTTGAGGAGGCTTAGAGTTGATGGTGTTCTATTTGTTCGGGTGCTACGGAGATGGATCGTGATTTGGGGCGGCATTATTGGTGGTGGAGGATGAGAAAGGACATGGTGGAATATGTCTCGCGGTGGTTGAATTATTAGTAGGCCAAGTATGAGCGGAAGATATTGAGTAGTTTGCTTCGAGAGATGGCTAAACCGGAGCTGTAGTGGTAGTGTATCGTATGAATTTTGTGGTAGGGTAGCCATATGCTTTGAGAAGGCTTAGTGTGATATGAGTCAGTAAGCGAATGACTTAGCCTGTGTATTTCATTTGAGATGGTGGCTTCTATACTTAGGAAGTTTGAATGTGACGAAAAGAGTTTGCTTGAAATGGAGAGGAATGTGAATGCTTGATTATCATTTTGGGATGCAATATGGCTTCAAGTTTTAAACATATTGTTGGACCTTCAATTGATGTTAATGGAATGAACGGACTCTTACGGCTGGTGGACGAGTGTGGACTCAAGAGGATTAACTGATTTTGTAGTTGTTAAAACCATGGCAATGTTATTGGAATATATAGATATGAGTTTACACAGATGGGCTATCTTATATGAGGAAGTTAGGGGCTTGCATGATTTCTGATGAATGTCCCATGAAAAGTTTTACCTTCTATCCAATGGAAGGCATACACTACAATGAGGGTATGGATCGCCTGAGGAAGATGGCGCAATCGTCATGAAGTTGAGTGTGCTTTGGGGCTGAAAATTTAGGATGTGCCATGATTTGTGCAACATGAACCTTACAAGAATTCAGCTGGGCAACAGTGTGGGATCGTGGTAACTAAGAAGGAGAAGTTATTATGGGTTCTTCGGTTATGTGATTGTTGCTTAAATCCAAGTGGGGGAGCCTACCGTCGATGATTGGGTCACATGGTCACGTGTTTTTATAGTTTCCGAATTTTGATATGTTGGCGGATTAGTTATGACTTGAAGAGGAGGATATCAGAGGTATCTCGAGCAAGGAACTTGAGAGAGGTGTGTTACATTTCGCCTTATCGATTTATGGATGTTTTAGAATGACTAAGATTTGATATTCCTTGTGGATGTAATGTGCTAGGGAAATGATTCCCTCGATTGCTTCTTCTGGAGTATTTATGTGCTAATAGAGAAATAGCCCTTCGACACATTTGGCTATGTATTCTGGACTAGGTCAGAGTGGGTGACTCTCAAGAATAATTCTAATGGGTTCGAGATCTAAGATGTGGTACCTAAGGATTTTCGTGTTCGTGTGTGACTAAGGATTCGAGTTTGTGTTGGATTGTGAGAGAGACTCGGAGTATTTATACATCCTTACTGGGTCTAAGGTATGGTGTTAGAGAAATGGAAGAAACAGTTTCGGATTCACAAGTCTCCTCGGAATGGGTGTATCAGTTGAAGGTACTATTTAGTGTATAGAGGGTATAAAACAACTTATGAGTATTAAGGCGATGTTGTCTTGTGAGTTGGTGTCACTCGGGATGAGTGTTGATAGAGATCCATTGTACCATCTATCTTTAGATACGGAGGGCTTATGAGTCACAGAATTTTAAGCCCAAAAAACAAGGTAAGAAAGGTGGGGAACAGCGGCCTCACACAAATCTGCATCCCCATGTATAGTAAGAGTCTTTCCAACGAAACAACTAATAGGGCCAACATTTTAGAACTACTATTTTTATTTTTGCAACTACATACTTTCCTGAGGGTGCATTAACTAGAAATTGGTTGGAATTGGAAGTAACTGTAAGCGAGGAGGGAAAGGAAAAGCAAAAAGTCAACAAATGCATGCAAGGAGGGATGTAATTCAGGAGGTGTGTGCTAGTAAAGAGAGGTGTTATTTTGAAGGCAAGTCAAGAGTAAATCTGAAGAAGTGGGGTCATTTTAGCAGTGGTTTGGATCAGCATAGTAAGAGAAATGATCAGTTCCTTCGGTATTGATAAGGCCATACAGGTGTTTCTTGGCAAAACTTGCGGGCTTGGAAGTCTGCATGATTTGGTTGATTTTGAGGAATTCAATTTTGATGGCTTGGTTATGTGCAAACGGGTCCTAAAGAGTTTATGATGCTTTCGACCACGACTTGAGATTTGGTCCTCTACGGTTATGGGAAGTTGGTTGCGTGTGCGATTTTCCCCAAAAATGATTTAAGTGGAAGGTTTCTAGCCGATGGAGTGCTTATTCTACTGGTGATTCAGGATTTATGATGAAAGTCTTGTACTATCGCATAATAGCACGATAGATGCATTGAGCTGTGCGGAATTGGGATTGAAGGGTCAAGATTGCGGTTCAGTTTTGATAAGGATGTCACGAGCTTGAGGTAGCAGGGGAGATTTTCGATGTTCAAAGTATGCTAGCACTATTTTAGTGCGGCCTAGGAATAGTGTGTTTTGTGGGGAGAGGCATTATGTATTGATTTGTGGATGCTTGACTAGCACTGCAGAAATCAAACGGTTGGTAGCCTTTGACGTTTAGATTTTGTGACTTAGTGTGGAAGGTTTTGGGGTATCTCCCATGGGATGATGGTGTAGATGACGTGTCAATCATTTTAGTGGGAGAGATTGAGATCAGGTATGGAGATTATGGTAGGGTCGCATATTGGAGAATTTATGTCTAAGATGCAGACTATTACTTTTCTTGCAGAATGTGGAAGTTTGTTAAGGATTTGATGGTTGCTTGAACATATCATGGGTAGGGTCATTGTGGATCTTGAAAGGATATTTACCTATTTTAAGATGTTCGGAATCGTCTTTGTAACGACCCGACCGATCTTTTTGAGCATTTGCATTAAGATTAGCAATTTGAGGTCATGAATAGCTGCTTATGGTGTATTATGACTTGCGTGTATAGTAGGTTTTGGTTTTCGAGTTGTTCGAAATAGATCTAGAAGAATGGATCTTAAATAGGAAGCTTTAAGTTGGAAGAGTTGACCAAGTTTGACTTTTGTGTATTTGACCTTGAATCAGAGTTTTTATAGTTTCAGTAGGTCTGGATGGTGATTTTGGACTTGGGCGTATGCCCGAATTTGTATTTGGATGTTTCTAGATGGTTTCAGCAGTATTTGGCAAAAATTTGTAATATGAAGGTTTGGGATGTTAATAAGTTTTACAGGGAGTTGACTTTCATGACATCGGGTTCAGATTATTATTTTAGAAGTTGAAATAGGTTTGTTATGTCATCTGGGACTTGTGTGCAAAATTTGAGGTCATTCCGAGTTGATTTAATATGGTTCGGTATGAGTTTTGAAAGTTGAAAGTGTAAAAGTTCATTAAGTTTGATTTGAGGTGTGATTCGTGTATTTAATGTTGTTATGTGTGATTTGAGGGCTCGAATAGGTCCGTGTTATGTTTTGGGACTTGTTTGTTTGGACGGGGTTACCAAGGGGCTCGGGTGTGTTTCAGATTGATTTTGGAGTCATGCATTGATGATTTCTGGTGTTTCAGTTGTTCTTCGCGAACACGAAGATGTAGCCGTGATCGCGTAGTGATTCTGGGAGCTGGGTTATTTTCCTCATCGCGTTTGCGACAGGTTGACCACATTTGCGTAGAGTTTTGGGGCTGGTCTTCTTCGTGTTCGTGTCTGCTTCTATGCGTTCATGTAGTGTTGGGCTGGACTGGGCAGGTCGATGGTTTCCTCTTCGCGTTCACGATATTTGTTGACACTCAATTTTGACCCTCTTTATTTAAAATTAACTTCTACATGCTTCCTAGTTAAAAAATAATAAAATGCAATCTTTTGCACACTATTTAGTTTTAATGCAACTTCTTGATAATTATTTCTATTTTTCACAAAAGATATGAATTTTTATTATTTTATCGCGATTAGTTAAATAGTACCATTTTTGTGCATTTTTTTAAATTTTAAATAATTTATTTGTTACTGTCCTATTTCTCAAATATTAGGATATTCTATCAATTTATTATCTTTTCAACCAATAAAATAATAATTGTATAATACTATTGTAGTTGTTGGAATTTTAAATAAATACTGCAAGATTTCTTAATTAAATAAATATTTTCTAATTTATAGCGCAGTCTAGTAATTACATGGAGTCGGTAGAATTATTCAAATACGGATCACATTCAGTCAAATTCAATGTCATGTCAACATCCGGTGTGAGAAGACGTCGTGATGTGACAAGTCACTTGATATGACTTGATGCAACTTGATGTGACACGACCTTCTTTTATTTTTGATCACATGTTTTTTTATTTTTTATTTTTATCTTTTTTTACTTTAAATGGGCACCACATGTTTTCTTACACACACCCCACATAATTGTTTACAATACACTACACAACAATACATTATCAGATTTTAAGGGAGAAAAACCCTAATAAAATCTAATCTCATCGGCCTATTTTGCCGAAGGCAGTCATATCTCCTAATTTTGGGTCCTCTCATTCTCTCACTTTTGAGAGACCACACAACCACCAATGTTCATGACTGCTTCCATTACTCTATCACTGCCTCACCTGCTGCACCGGCAAGTTTAGCCGGAAACAGGCTACCACTCTCCCTTAACTCCATCCCTCTTCCTTCTCGCCTCTTAAGATCCCCAGTCGCCGCCGCCGCTGACTTTGACGAGCTGACTGGCTGGTGGTTTCTTCCCCCGTCCCCCATCTTCCTTGCTGCTCCGCTAAGAAGCCCGCTGCTGCTGGAGCTCCCATTTACAGGCCCTCGACAACTATGAAACCTAGCGGATCTGTGACGCCGGAATTCATGGATACATTTAAACCTTTCGGATTTTGGTCCTAAAACGATCCATATTGGGGCTATGACTCCAAATATGGTTGGTTTATAATTTTCCAGCAAACCTTGTGTTTATCCGATTAAAACTGTTTTCGCTGGGTTTCTTTCACGCTGTCGTTGTTTGGTGCTAGCGCCGCCGAAGCACGTCTCTAAACTTGATTTTGTTTGGTTGTTCTCGTTGTTTTCATGCCGGAGCGTGGCCAAACTGGAGTATTTTGGCCGTCTTTTATGAGTTTGGTGCTAGACTGTTTATTAATGGATTTCTTTCCATAAAATATTTTTATTACCTCAATGTTATTATTTTCTTGTGTATTTTCTCGACGCTGTTCTATTGACTCTCATTATCACTAACTGGCTGTCGAAATTTTGTGGTATGTTTTTGGATGGTCCCCCATTATTTTGGTGTCGCTTTTTGACTGTGACTGCTCATGAACGATCCCAAGGATTTTGTTATTTTTCTCAACTGTTATTCGTCATTGATGCTATTTTGATTGAATACAGTTCTGGCCAATTCTTTGACTATCGGTCTAATTATTGTTGAACAAATATAATGTTACATCAGGCTGATGAAAATAATATACGTGTTATTGAGGTCGCGCGATTGACCGTCACGACAGGGACCGAAATATCGAGGTGATGACGATAAAACATCGGAAAAAAAGACGAGAACGTGATGAGCCAATAACCTTTGGATAGCGACACGATTAGCTATCGTAGTTGCAACTAAAGTGGTTCCTCTTCTCATGTCTAGATGGAAATTGAAATATATCCGAGCCTCTTGTAACATTTCAACAATTTTTGAAACAATTTCAAAAAATTACTTTCATTCTTTATATATATTATTGCTATGTTATTTACCAATATTTATTTGCTTCTTTTGCGAGGTACCCTACTTGGAAGTTATCTTTTGAAGACGATGTTTGAAGAAAAATCAAAGGCCATACCCCCTCAATCGCCCTGCTTCGTACTTTCCTTTCTCGGGTGTACTCAAAAGATGAATATAGTAAAATACTAATTAGCCGCCATAGTTATTTACATATTCATTTATACATGTTAGATTAATCACACTCATAAATAACATGCTTAGGATAATAATTGGTTTCACCCTTAATTATTTTATTCTAATCAATCATGAGTTGCATTAATACTTAGAGCTTTGAATACACTTTCATGATTAAATTAATTAATTGAACTCAGGTACATTAATAGTTGAATTATATGCATACTTATGGACATATCTAGTTGGATTTAATATAATTCTTTCTGAAAATATTTGGCTATATGTTCTTATTATATTCTTACACTCAAGCTAGCTTGGTTGTGGATGACTATTTAACTTTGTGATAATATAACTTTAGCCATAAGGAATTTATATTCTATCTTATCATATTGACTCTTTTTATTCGGAACATTTTGTTGAGTAGTATATATATCCCTCAAACCTTTTGTATCACTTGTATACATTTTGTCCTTTCTTTTGAATCATATTACCATATCATTCTTTGTCAACTTGCTTGGGTTAGAAGACTAGTGTTGTTTTGTGTGTGTATATATATGTCTATATATTCTTTGACTTGTTTAAGAGTAATCCTTCTCATTTAAATTTTCTAATAACTCTTTCTATATTCTCATTTGCTAAACAAGCTAGTTAAAGCCATTAGTCATTCATATGATATTTTCAAATATATTTATTCTTTTCCATTTTTTAATAAGGTATTTTAACATGTCTTTTGGTATTTAACTCATTTTATGTAACGATCCGACCGGTTGTTTTGTGTATTCTAGCCTCGTTCCCCTATTTATTACTTTTTCCATGCTCGTTTTTGGTTATGTGACTTGTCAAGGTGGTTGGATTGGTTTCGAGAGTGTTTCAGAGTGAACTGGGACACTTAGGCCCAAGGTTGAAGGTTTAAGTTGAAAGAGTTCATCGAAAGTTGACTTTTGTGTAGGCAAATCTAGAATGGAGTATTGATGGTTCCAATAGCTCTGTGTGGTGATTTTGGACTCAGGCGTATGTCCGGATATTGATTTAGAGGTCCATAGGTCGTTTTGGCTTGGATTGCCGAAAGTTGGAAAGTTAAAGGTTTGGAAGGTTGAGAGGTTTGACCAAGAGTTGACTTTGTTGATATCAGATTCAGATTTTTTTTTCCGGAAGTTGGAATAGGTCCGCTGTGTCATTTGGGACTTGCATGCAAAATTTGAGGTCATTTGGAATTGATTTGGTATGGTTCGACGTTGGTTTTAGAAGTTGGATGTTTATTATTTCATTCAAATTGAATTAATGTATGATTCATGATTTTGGTGTTGTTTGAAGTGATTTGAGGTTTTGAGTAAGTTCTTATTGTGTTTTATGACTTGTTGGTATATTCAGACGGGGTCTCGAAAGTCCAGGGGGCCTCGGGTATGATTCGGATCAAGTTTGGATTCATTTTAGACTTTGAAGAATTGTTGAATGTTGTGCTTTTGGTATCCTCTTACGCGATCGCAAAGATAGGGACGCGATTGCATAGAGTCTTTGCTGGCAGGTCACTTTTTGCTCTGTGCGTTCGCGAATTGGTGGATGCGTTCGTGAAGCCTTGGAGTTTTGTTCATCGCAAACGCGTGCGTGTGTGCGCGGTCACATAGAAGGAAGATGAGGTTGTGCTGTGGCACTCTTTGTTCTCCGCAGTCACGAGGTATGGTCTGTATCGCGAAGCTTGGAGGCAGTTGCTCATCGCGTTCACGTAAGTTGTTTGGCATCTGGTGAACTTTGTTCTTCGCGATCGGCGAGGGATATAACGCGATCGTGAAAGGTAAAAACCTGGGCAGAATGTTTAAATCCCATTTCGAGGGTTAGAGTTATTATATCACATTTTTGAGGTGGAGAGCTCGATTTTGGGTGATTTTGGAGGGGATTTTCAAGATTTGGATCCGCGTAAGTGTTTTTAACACGGATTTGTTATTATTTCATGATTCCATCTTTGTTTTTAGCATGTTATTAGTGAGTTAAAGTGAAGAATTGAGGGATTTTTATAAAAACTTCCTAAAGTGAAAATTGAGGATTTGAAGGTTAAATCAAGGTCGGAATTGGATGAAATTAGTATGGTTGAACTCATTATTGATTGGGTGTTCAGAATTTGTGAGTTTGACCGGGTTCCGGGGTGCGGGTTTGGGGTTGACGTTTTGTTGATATTGAGTTGTTTGTGACTAGATTCGAAGTGTTTAGAGGCCTATACGCGTGGGAAGGGCTTGTTGGAGTATTGATTTGCACGTTTTGAGGTAAGTAACACATCTAATCTTGGATTTGCAGGTATTTAACCATGGGAACTACGTTATATGAAAGATATTAGGGTGACGTACGCGCTAGGTGACGGGCATGTGTACGTGCACCGGTATGTTCATGGTTTTAGGGAGGCCTTTAGGCTATTACCGGCCTTGGTTCACTTTCATACCTTGTTTTCCCCCATGTTTCCCCTACTTGTTTGGTTATTCGAACTGTGATTCATGTTAGACGTCATGTTTAGGCTAAGTGCTAACTGTTTGAGACTTGATAGAGCTATTATTGCTGTTTCTGAGTTATATACCTTGTTTGTACACATGTTCTCAGTCATGATACTATATCCGTGTATGATATCTCTATCTCAGTACTTCTTATTTGATTCCTCACATATTGTTGATACCGCTTAAGGGTAACACTGTTAAACTGAGTATTATGAGATGTGTTTATCTGAGACTTGAACGATAAATTACTGAGTTTGGGCCATAGAGCCGGTTTGGTATTGATTTTGAGGTGACGCGTACACAAGGACCATATTGGGCTAAGTGTTATTGTTTTGGGGCGACACGTGCACCAGGCCTCACTATTAGGCTAAATGAATATGATTAGCGCTAGGGCAGGATCGCTCCTCTGGAGTCTGACATGCCAGTAGTAGGCACAGACACAATGTTTTATAATGTTCTTGATGATGGGTAGTTGTGCCAGGCACCCATACAGTGCTAAGTGTGAATATTGATGGATCTACTGTGACATTGTTGATTGACATGTGTACTTGACATGTAGGCATAGAGGTGTACCTTCCACATGCTAGCTGTTAAATAAAATGTTTTATCCATGTTGGGCTTTAACTGTTATACTTGAAAGCATGTCTAAATTTTAGAAATGTGAACAAACTAAATATGATATCATTGAGCTACTGTTTCTATGGTTTTTCCTTTATATTCTAAACTTTTACTGGTTATTGATATTGGCATTTGACTATTGTTCTGAGCTCGTCACGACTTTCAGCTCAAGGTTAGTGTTATTACTTATTGAGTACATAGGATCGATTGTACACATATTACACTCTATGCTTTGTGTGCAGATCCAGGTACATTCGGTCAAGGTGATTTTCAGACTTGAGTTGTTGATAGCTTTTGGGGGACTACGAGGTAGCTGCTATGTCGTCCGTAGTCCCTGAAGTTCTCTTTCAGTTATCTCTATCTTTACTGTTCTATTGTTCAGACAGTTGTATTAGAGGATTTTGCTTGTTTCTTGTTATTCAGTAGTGCTGTGTACTCGTTGACACCATATTATAGGGTTTGTGTAGCAGTATTATGGTTTTATTCTTATATACTTTATGATATTCATCCGCTGTTGAGTTATTAGACCATGTTTATTTGATTTCATTATAATTACGTGGCTGTTGGATTACCTAGCGGGTTGGGTTAGGTGCCATCACAACTTGTGAATTCGGGTCTTGAAAGGTTGGTTTCAGAGCACTAGGTTTCTTAGGTCTCACGAGTCACGAGCAAGTTTAGTAGAGTCTTGCAGATCGGTATGGAGACGTCTGTACTTATTTTCGAGAGACTACCAAACTATTAGGAAACTTCATTTACTTGCATTCTTATCGTGCGAATTTGTTATTCCGAAGTTTGAACCTTGACTCTTTTATTCTCTCACAGATGGTGAGGAAACGTGGGATCGGATCAGGCGGGCAGCCACCAGTACCACAAGTTAGGGCCGCGAGAGGCCGGGGCCGCGGAAGAGGCCAAGGTGTGGCTCGTACTGCAACCAAAGTAGCACCTGTGGAGCCACCAGTCACTCCAGCTGAGGAGTGGGTACTAGATGCTAATGGGCAAGCAGGGCCAGCTCAGGCACCAGCAGTGCCTATCGTTATTCCTGGCCTTCAGGATGCCTTAGCCTAGATTTTGACTGTTTGCACGAGCCTGGCTCAGGTGATTTTGGTTCCAGCTGCACCAGCCACTTCCCAGGACGAGGGAGGTGCCTAGACTCCCGCCGCCCGTACTCCTGAGCAGCCAACTCAGGACTCCAGACACCAGGGGTACTACCAGGCCAGCCGGTTGCTGCTACTCGGGCCAAGGTTGGCCCACATATGTATGATGAGGAGCAGAAGAGATTGGAGCGGTTTGGGAGGCTTAAGACTCCAGAGTTTATCGGGGAGGAGTCAGAGGATGCTCAGGATTTCCTAGATCGGTGTTAGTGGATTCTTTACACAACGGGTATTTTAGAGACCAACAGAGTTGCATTTTCCACTTTTCAGCTGACAGGGGTAGCCTACAGATGGTGGCAGGCCTGTGAGTTGAGCAGGATAGTTGGCGCAGCGCCAGTCACATGGCATGAGTTCTCCATTCTCTTTTTAGAGAAGTTTGTCCCATAAACTCGCAGAGAGGAGCTGCATAGAGATTTTGAGCAGCTATGCCAGGGGGATATGACTGTGACTCACTATGAGATGAGATTCGTGGATTTGGCTCATCATGCTATATGGTTGGTTCCTAGAGAGAGAGAGAGAGAGAGAGAGAGAGAGAGAGAGAGAGAGAGAGAGGATCAAGAGGTTCATTGATGGCCTCAACTATGGTTTGAGTTATAGTCTTGCTCAGGAGGCCGAGATGGATGCTAGGTTTGACCAGGTGGTCAATATTTCTAGGCACTTGGAGTTGTTTTGCAGGCTTGAGCGCGAGGAGATTTGGGCTTGAGCTCTTCCGCTACAATTAAAAGCTTCTTTATTTTCCATTGAAGTCTAGCAGCCTTAGTCTGCAATTCGTTAGCTTGAGATCTTGTAAATGGACTTCTTGGAGCTTCCAAAACTCTATCCTTGTCCTTGATGCTATCATTCCCCTCTTCTTGAAAAGAATTCGTCCCCGAATTCGATCCTACATCAAACAAAGACAAGTCAGCAACATTGAATGTAGCACTTACTTGAAACTCACCAGGAAGGTCCAGCTTGTAAGTATTGTCTCCAATCCTTTCAAGGACATGAAGTGGGCTATCTCCTCTAGGATGCAACTTTAACTTCCTTTTGGAAGAAAATCTCTCCTTTCTAAAGTGAGCCCATAATAAATCTCCAGGTTGAAAAACAACTTGTTTTCGACCCTTATTCTTTCTCAAGGCAATTTGCTCATTTTTCTTCTTAATTGCAAGCCTTTGCTCATGAATTTTTTTCATCATTTCAGCATTTGTCCTACCATCAAGATTAACAATATCATTAGTAGGTAATGGTAATAAATCAAGGGGAGTAAGGGGATTAAAACCATAAACAACCTCAAAAGGAGACATACCTGTAGAAGAATAGATTGTTCTATTGTAAGCAAATTCAATCATAGGTAAGTAATCTTCCCAAGAAATTAATTTACCTTACAAAACAGCCCTCAAAATGTTTCCTAAGGTTCTATTAACTTACTTCAGTTTGTCCATCAGTTTTTGGGTGACAAGAAGTAGAAAACAACAATTTAGCGCCTAACTTCCCCCAAAATACACGCCAAAAGTGGCTCAAAAACTTCGCATCCCTATCACTAACAATAGTTCTAGGTATACCATGCAATTTAACAACTTCTTTTAGAAATAGATCAGCAACATGTGAAGCATCATTAGTCTTTAAACAAGGAATAAAACGAGCTATTTTGGAGAACCTATCTACCACAACAAATATACTATCCTTACCATACCTTGTTCTAGGCAAACCTAACACAAAATCCATAGAAATATCAATCCAAGGTGAAGTAGGAACATGTAATGGCGTGTAAAGACCATGTGGTAACACTTTAGATTTAGCTCGTTTACATTCCAAACATTGTGCATACACTCTTTCAACATCTTTGCTCATGCCAGGCCAAAAGAAATTTTCAGCAAGTATGTCTAGTGTCTTTGGGACTCCAAGGTGACCCATAAGCCCTCCACAATGTGCTTCCCTTACAAATACTTCACGTAATGAGCAATTAGGGTTACACAACTTATTTTTCTTAAAAAGAAACCCATCTTGAAGATTAAACCTCTCAAAAGGACCCAACTTACAGTCTGCAAAAATCTTGCCAAAATCAACATCATTAGCATAAAGTCCCTTTATTTGATCAAAAACCAATCAATTTAGAAGTCAGAGTAGAAACTAAGACATACCTTCTTGAAAGTGCATCGGCAACAACATTCTCTTTCCCTTGTTTGTAGGAAATTACATAAGGAAAGGTTTCAATGAATTCAACCCACTTAGCATGCCTCCTACTAAGCTTACCTTGACTCTTCAAGTACTCAAGGATTCATGGTCAGTTTTAATGACAAACTCTCTTGGCCACAAGCAATGTTGCCATGTGGCTAAAGCCCTTACCAAAGCATATAGCTGTTTGTCATAAGTGGAATAGTTCAATGTGGCTCCACTCAACTTCTCACTAAAGTAGGCAATAGGTTTAGAATCTTGCATCAAACCAACACCTATTCCTTTTCCAGAAGCATCATATTCAATTTCAAAAGATTATAAAAAATCAAGCAATTGTAACAAAGGAGCAGAATATAACTTTTCTTTCAACAAGTTAAAAGCATCATCTCGTTCTTTTCCCCATGTAAAAATATTATCCTTTTTAATAACTTCAGTTAAAGGAGAAGCAATGGTGCTAAAGTCTCTCACAAACCTCCTATAGAAACTAGCAAGTCCATGAAAACTCCTAACCTCAGTTACACTCTTAGGTTTAGGCCATTCCTTTATTGCTTTAATTTTCTCTTCATCAACCTCAACTCCTTTAGAACTAACTGCAAAACCCAAGAAAATCACATGATCCACACAAAAAGTACACTTTTTAATATTAGCAAATAAAACTTGCTTTCTAAGAACTTCAAAAACTTATCTTAGGTGTTCTACATGCTCCTCTAAGGTGTTAGGAAAGATCAAGATATCATCAAAGTACACCACAAAAAATTTCTCATGAATATCCTTAAAGATATGATTCATTAATCTCACGAAAGTACTTGGTGCATTAGTCAAGCCAAAAGGCATAACTAACCACACATATTGCCCATATTTGGTCTTAAAAGCAGTTTTCCATTCATCTCCAGGATTCATTCAAATCTCATGGTAATCACTTTTTAGATCAATTCTAGAAAAGATTTTGGATCCACGTAATTGATCCAATATGTCATCAAGACGAGGAATAGGATAGAGATACTTTACCGTTATCTTGTTGATTGCTCTACAATCCACGCACATCCTCCAAGTTCCATCCTTTTTGGGTACCAATAGGATGAGAACAAAGCAAGGGCTCATGCTCTGTCACGAAGCCTTTCTTAAGCAACTCCTCAACTTGCCTTTGAAGCTCGTTTGTGTCCTCTGGATTACTCCTATAAGCAGGCTTATTTGGGATTTATGATCCAAAGACAAAATAAATTTGATTCTCAATGCCATGTAAAGGTGGCAATCCATTAGGAATATCTTCAGGAAAGACATCTTCAAAATCCTGCAAAGGAGAAGAAATACTACTTGGCAAAAAAGAAGTTAGTAACTCAGAATTAATCAAAGCTTCTTTGTAAGTAAGTAGTATTATGGGCATCCCCTCTTTTCTTGAATTTAAACACTCTTTGGATTTTATATAGAAACTCTTTTTTTTCCTTTCCTTAGCCTCTTCCTCTTACCAAGACTTTCTATTTTTTCACTCAAACCCTTTTTTATCTCTTCTCTCAAATTGCTGCCCTCTCTTTCTTTCTCTCGGCCATCTCTCTTTTTTTCTAACTCTTGGCCTCCTTTCTTTTATTCCCTCAAGCTCACATTTTATCCCTCCCCTTGTTTTTCCCATTGTTTCCCTTAATCTTTTCTGATCTTTAAACACTTGAGAAGGAGATAAAGGCGCAAGAGTAAATTTCCTGCCATTAAGCTCAAGAGAATATCTATTCTTCCTTCCGTCATGTAAAACATTCCTATCATATGCCAAGAACGACCCAGTAAGATATGACAAGCTTGCATAGGGATTATGTCACAAAGAATAATATAATCCTCATATCTACCAACATTGAATGATATCATGCATTGTTTGTTTACCTTCAGTTCACCACTATCATTTAACCATTGGAGTCTATAGGGAGTAGGGTGTTTCATGCATGCAAGTCCCAGTTTTTCCACAAAGTATGAGCTCACCATATTTGCACAACTACCACTATCAATGATCATAGAAAAAGTTTTTCCCTTTATCCCACACCTAGTATGGAATATATTCTCCTTTTTCTCTTCACTATTGCTTCCCAAATTAATAGTCATAATCCTCCTAACTACCCCAATCATGCCATCATTAAAAGGTATTTCTACTTCGTCTTCATCTTCTCTAAGAATGATGTTTCTTCTACTTGGACATTCAGGCATCATATGTCCCCTTCCCTTACATTTATGACATTGGATAGAACTACAAGGTGTAGAAGGTTTAGGGTTAAAGGTTTTACCTCCCTCTTTGTTATCAAATTTGCCTTTACCCTTGTCTTCTTGAGGTCTAAAAGAACTCTGCATCTCTTGATTTGGCCATGGTTTCTTGGAGATGTTGGTTGCCCGACCTTTCCACGAGCTAGTTTGCTTTCTTTTATTTTTCTTTTCTACCTTACAAATAAATCAACTAACTCATCTATTGTTATATATTGTTGTAATTCTACTACATCAGCTATTTCCTTATTTAAACCATTTAAAATCTAGCCATTGTAGCCTCTTTTTCCTCTATACAATTAGCTTGGATCGTAGCCATATCCATAGACTTAAAGTATTCATCCACAGACATGGACCCTTGATTCAATGTTTGAAGACGTTGTTGTAGCTCTCTTTGAAAGTGTGATGGCACAGATCCCTTCCTCATCACCCTCTTCGTCTTAGCCTAAGTGGCAATTGTTACTTGTCCTTCTTGCAATCTATCCATAATAAGCTTTTTCCACCAAATAGTAGCATAGTTATAAAACTCAACAACAACAAGTTTAACCTTCTTATGTTCAGAGAAATTGTGACATTCGAAGATGGCTGCAACCTTTCTTTCCCAATCAAGGTACAAGTCCGGATCCCTTGTTCCCTTGAAAGATGGCATCTTCATCTTTATACTACTTATATTTTCATCTTCTACTCTACCTATTTCTCCCCTCCTATCTCTTCCTCCACCCTATCAAAAATAATATCATTAAAATTATGGGTATTCTTGATTTACAATGGGAGCAAGTGGTACATTTCTCCTAACTTGGGGCCTAACATTATTTCTCCTCCTAAATTTAGCTATTGTATCATTTTGCTCAGCAATGGTGTCCCTCATTTCTTGGAACTGCAAATTTCACCTTTCGAATTGTTGATGCATAGCTTGCAAGGTAAAATCATTTCTTGCTTTGATTTCGGCTTTTTAGAGAACCCTTCTTTCATCATCACTACCTGTACGCGACATCTTAAATAAAATAATTAGATTGTATCACACAAATTAGCTTTTTCCTCAATTGTTCTCACACACACTTATATTTTTTCCTCTCGAAATAACCTTTGAATAAAATACTTTATAGAATTATAGTTAAACCCAACTCGTATGAAGTTCTTAGTAGTAAAATATAGATTTTTGGGGAACGAATGAAAGAAGAACCAAATCCTAGAACTAATAGTCTCGGTTGAAACAAGACATGAACAAAAGGAAAAGGATTATATATTTAGACTAGAAAGAGTAAGAAAAATTAAATTTTTTCTTATCTTTGAAATCTAGGATCCCCTCTTCTTGTTTCCTTTGTTAATTTTTAGAAACAAATTAAATAAAAAAGAATTGGAGAGCAAGCAATTCTTTTTTTTTTTTTTTTATAAAAATCTGATTTTCATTTTTTTTTTTGCTTTTTCTTAAACTTTTTTTTCAAGTTACTATTCACGATGCTATAGTAACATATTTTTCTTATTTTTTGCTCTTTGTATTCAAGAAATCCCAAGAATTATCAAGAACGAAATCTAGATAGAACCACTCTAATATCACTTAATAACAACAATGTCGGAAATCCAAACTAGAGTAAGAATTTGAAAAGTAAATGTGGAAGAAATAACAATAAGAAATTGAACAACTAGAATTAAAGTGCAGAAAATAAAGGATATGGGAAAATTCAAGGAAAGAATTCCAAGAACTTCCAGGAACGCAAGTTCTTTAGCCATGACAAGATCCAAGTAACAATGTTTTGGTTTATTGAAGAAATCAAACTCCTTTACTTAAAAACAAATCAAAACAATGGATTCAGATCTTGACTGCTTTCCGAGTAACTTGAGACATAACTAGTATTAATCGCTTTCTAAGAATATCACAAAGGAATCAATGATATAGCAATAAAGTGTAATGATCCGGCCGATTGTTTTGAGAGTATTAGCCCCAAATCTCTGTTTATTGCTTCCTCTATTTCATTTTATAGTTTAGTGACTTGTCGGGGTGCTTGGTGTCGAGTTCGAGAGAGTTTCGGAGTGGAATGAGACCCATAGTCCCTAGATTGGAAGTTTAAGTTCTAAGAATTTACCGTAGTTTGAATTGTATGAAGACGACTCCAGAATGGAGTTTTGACGATTCCAGTAGCTCAGTAAAGTGATTTTGGTCTTAGGAGCATGTCCATATGTTGATTTGGAGGTCTGTAGGTCGTTTTGGCGTTAATTGGTGAAAGTTGGAAAATTAGATAATTTTTGGAAAGTTTGACCGAGAGTGGACTTTTTGATATCTGGGTCGGATTCTGATTCTGAAAGTTGGAGTAGGTTTGTGATGTCAAATTTGACTTGTGTGCAAAATTTGAAGTCAATCGGACGTGATTTCTTAGGTTTCGGCATCGTGTTTAGAAGTTGGAATTTTCTTAGTTCATTAAGCTTGAATTGAGGTGCGATCCGTGGCTTTAACATTGTTTGATGTGATTTGAAGGCTCAACTAAGTCCATATGATGTTATAGGACTTGTTGGTATATTCGGACAAGGTCCCAAGGGCCCGGGGTGTGATTCAGATTGAATCCGGAACAAATTTTGGACTTGTGACCTACTGTGGGGTTGGCCGCATGTGCGGACTCGCAAAAACGAGCATTTGGCCATAGGTGTGAAGCTGGCTTGGCCTAGCTGGGATCACAGGTGCGAGATGAGGTCCACATCTGCACGTCCACATGTGCGGCGGTTCAATCGCAGAAGCGGGTGAGGCTGGCCTGGGCTAGGGTCGCAGAAACAGAAGGTTCTCCGCAGAAGCGGGCTCGCAGGTGCGAGCCCTGGTCTACAAAAGAGGAAATCCTGGTCATAAGTGGAATCCACACCTGCGATGGTTTTTCTGCAGGTGCGACTGAGGCCTCACAGAAGCGGTTTAACTGGGCAAAAAAGGCCTAAGTTCGAGGGTTTGATTTCATTATCCATTTTTGGACCTAGAAAGCTCCGATTGAGGCGAAATTTTGAAGGATTTTTAGAAGAAACATTTGGGTAAGCATTTTCGACTCGTTTTTGATTAATTTCCACTAATCTATCACTAATTTCTTCATTTAATTAAGGATTTGGGTTGAGAAATTGGGGAAAAAGGTGGAAAAATACTTAGGCCATATTTTGAGGTTTCGATCAAGATTTTGTATCGTATTTGAGTAATTTTGTATGGGTGAACTCAATATCGAATGGGTATTTGGATTTTATAATTTTGGTCGGGTTTCGAGACATGGGCCCGAGTTGACTTTTTTGGGGTGATTTTTCAATTCTTTGCTAAAGTCGTAGATTCATTATTTAAATTAGTTTCTTATAGTTATATTTACAGTGTGTAATTATTTTGGCTAGATTTGAGCCGATCGAGTTGAAAAATTATTGAGCAGGGTTTGAGGTAAGTGACCTATCTAATCTTGTGTGAGGGAAATTCCCCTTAGGATTTGGTACTGTTATGGTAAATTGCAATACGTGAAGGCCGTGTACGCGAGGTGACGAGTGTGTACTCGGGCTAAATGTTGAAAATTTGATTTTTGCTAAATAGTTCCTTTTATTCTCTTAATTGAGTTACTTTAGCACGTGTAGTCATCATGTTTAGCCTAATGTCACATGTCTACATGTCTTATCTCTTACTTGTAATTTGTGCAACATGCTTAGTTGAATTACCTATTCAGTCTTTAACTACAGGATTCCTTGTTGTAATTCATTGTTCCATTGGTTATGTGTTGTATATTTACTTTTGGGACTACAAGGCGGTACCTCGGGAGCGCCCCTGTTGTATATTTACTTTTGGGACTACGAGGCGGTACCTTGGGAGCGCCCCTGTTGTGTATTTAATTTTGGGACTACGAGGCGGTACCTCGGGAGCGCCCCTGTTGTTTACCTCTATTTGCTGTATTGTTGTTGTTGTTGTTGTTGTTTCTTAACTTGTAAAAGTCTTGTTTTCCTCACGTATTGTAGTTGTCTTCTTGAATCCCGTGTCGTTATCTTCTGTAAATTCTTGTTGTTCACTTCTCAGTCATTTCATTATAATATTATATCTTCTGCCTTGTTTCCTATTATTTCCAGTAGGGCCCTGACCTGACCTCGTCACTACTCTAGTGAGGTTAGGCTTGGCACTTATTGGGTACCGTTGTGGTGTACTCATACCATGCTTTTGCGCATCTTTTTATGCAGATCCAGGTACTGCTACTAAATCAGTTACCAGTGAGCTAGCACGTACGTGGAGACTTCAAGGTACGTCTACCAGCGTCCGCAGACCTTTGAGTCCCCCTCTACCTTTATTATGTTTGTTTCCTTATTCCTCATTAGACTCTGATGTATAGAGATATTTAGAATTTCTCTTTAGAGCGTGTGACTTATTTCTACCGGATTTTGGGAGTTGTAACTATTTTGAATCGCAGTTTTTATTTATTTCAGATGATGAGGTTTGAGTTTCAACTTATATTCAGTTATTCCACATTATTGTTAGGCTTACCTAGTCTTAGAGACTAGGTGCCGTCACGACATCCTACGGAGGGGAATTGGGGTCGTGACAAGTTGGTATCAGAGCTCTAGATTCATAGGTGTTATGAGTCACAAGCAGGTTTAGTAGAGTACCGCGGATCAGCACGGAGACGTCTACACTTATCTTAGGGAGGCTATGGAATTGTTAGAAAAAGCTTCACTTCTTTGATTCTTTATCGTGCGAGATTTTGACTTCGAATTCTAAATTTCTATCTTTCTATTGTCTCACAGATGGTGAGGACACGTACAACTGGATCAGATGACTACACACTCGCGCCCCATGCTAGAGCCGCGAGAGGCCAGGGTCGGGGTAGAGGCTGAGGACGTCCACGTGGTGCAGCCAGAGCACCTGCACGAGCTGCTATAGAGGAGCCACCAGTAGCTCCAGTTGGAGGGCAGGCACCTGAGATGCCTGTTACTGCACCAGCCCTCTAGGAGACTCTCACCCAGTTTCTGAGCATTTTTAGCACGTTGGCTTAGGAGGGTTGATACCACTTGCTTCTGCCACATCTTAAGTTGGGGGAGGAGCAAACACTCCCGCCGCCCATAGCCCCGAGCAGCAGGTCCAGGTCGATCAGGTTCTTGAGGTGATACCGTTGCAGTCGGTAGCTCCAGTTCAGCCGGAGATTAGGGCAGTAGTTTCTGAGGGGGAGCAGCTCAGGCTCGAGAGGTACAAGAAGTACCACCCTCCTACTTTCAGTGGCTTGGCATAAGAGGATGCCCAGGGTTTTGTTGAGGGGTGACACCGTATCCTCTATATGGGTGTTGCAGAGTCTCGTGGGGTTTCTTTCACTATGTTCCAACTTAGAGGAGCAGCCTATCAGTAGTGGCGAGCATACGAGTTGGGTAGTCTGGCCGAGGTAGCTTCACGCTTTTGGACTCAGTTCTCAGATATGTTCTTGAGGGAGTATGTCTCCTAGAGTCTCATAGATGCATGGCGCGCAGAGTTTGAGCAGTTGTGCTAGGATTCTGTGACCGTGTCAGAGTATGCGGTCTGGTTCAGTGATTTGGCCAGGCATGAACCAGCCTTTGTTGCTACTGTTCGGTAGAAAGTTCGTCGATTTAATTGAGGGGCTCAACCCCAATATGAGATTTAGCGTGGCCCGAGAGTTGGAGATGGACATCGCATACCAGCAAGTAGTGGGGATTGCTAGGAGGTTGGAGGGTATGTTGACTGGGGAGAGGGAGGAGAGAGAGGCCAAGAGGTCTCGAGAGTCTGGCACATATAATGGTACTCATGCCCCAGCTGCAGCTCGTCAGGGTAGGGGCTATATGGGTCGCCCTGTTCATTCAGCACTTCCACCCACCAGCGGTGCTCCGGCCACTCTTAGGCCCCAGGCTCCGTATTATGCACCGCCATTGTCTAGTGTACCTCCTGCATGGGGTGCTTTCAGTGGCCAGTCTAGCCGATCAGGCTCGAGTTAGCCATAGCAGCCATATCTTTTGAGAGCTTGTTTTGAGTATGGGGACATTCGTCATGTGGTGGGGGATTGCCCAGAATCAGGAAGGGTTCACCTCCACAGACCACTCAGGCACTGCATGCTCCACCGAGTCCTCAGGCTATGGTTACAACACCAACTACCACTCCACCTGCATAACTAGCTCGAGGTGGAGGTCGGATAGGTAGAGGTCGCCCTAGAGGGGGAGGCCAGGCCAGATATTATGCCCTTCCTGCTAGGACGGAGGCAGTTGCATCCGATTCTATCATCACAGGTATTGTCTCGGTCTGTCATAGAGATGCATCAGTCTTATTTGATCTAGGCTCCACTTATTCCTATGTGTCATGTTATTTTGCTCCCTATTTGGGTGTATCCCGTGATTCTTTGAGTTCTCCTGTCTATGTGCCTACACCCGTGGGAGATTCTATTGTTGTTGACCGTGTATATCGATCGTGTTTGGTTGTTCTTAGTGGTTTTGAGACCAGAGCCAATTTATTGTTACTCAGTATGGTGGATTTCGATGTTATTTTGGGCATGGACTAGTTGTCTCCCTATCACGCTATCCTTGATTTTCATGCCAAGATGGTGACATTGGCTAAGCCTGGTCTAGCGCGGTTAGAGTGGAGAGTACATTGGCTAAGGGGTGTGATGCGTACCTGGCATATGTGAGGGATGTTAGTGCTGACACTCTTACCATTGAGTCAGTTCTGGTAGTGATGGATTATCCAGACGTATTTCCGGTGTATCTTCCAAACATGCCGCCCGACAGGGATGTCGACTTTGGCATTGATTTGTTACTGGGCACTCACTCCATTTCTATTCCACCCTATCGTATGGCCCCAGTAGAGTTGAAAGAGTTAAAGGAACAATTGCAAGAGTTGCTTGACAAGGGGTTCATTATACCTAGTGTGTCGCCTTGGGGTGCTCCAGTCTTATTCGTAAAGAAGAAGGATGGTTCAATGCGGATGTGTATTGATTACCGCCGGGTGAAGAAGATTACAATGAAGAACAAGTATCCATTGCCACGTATGATGACCTATTTATCAGTTTCAGGGTGCCAGAGTGTTATCTAAGATCGACTTGTGTTTAGTCTTTCTTCAGTTGAAGATTCGGGAGCCAGATATCCCGAAGACTGCTTTCAGGACTAGGTATGGTCATTATGAGTTCCTTGTGATGTCTTTTGGGTTAACCAACGCCCCAACAACATTCATGCACTTGATGAACAATGTATTTCAGCTCTATCTTGACTAGCTCATCATTGTATTTATTGACGACATTCTGGTGTACTCTCGGAGTTGGGAGTTTCATGAGCAGCGCCTGAGGACTGTACTTTAGACCTTGAGAGAAAAGAAGTTGCATGCAAAATTTTTGAAGTGTGAATTCTAGCTAGAGTCGGTGGCATTTTTGGGTCATGTAGTATCGAGTGAGGGGATCAAGGTAGATTCGAAGAAGATTGGAGCAATGCAGAGTTGGCCCGGACCGTCCTCAGCTACGGAGATCCGGAGTTTTCTATGCTTGGCAGGGTATTACCGCCGATTTGTAGAGAGTTTCTCGTTTGTTGCAGCACCTATGACCAGATTGACCCTGAAGGGTGCTCCGTTCAGGTGGATCGAGGAGTGTGAGAAGAGCTTTCAAAAGCTCAAGAATACTTTGACTACAGTACCAGTATTGGTATTGTCTACTAGTTCGGGGGTCCTATACGGTATATTGTGATGCGTCGCGCATTGGTCTTGACGCTGTGTAGATGCAGGATGGTAGGGTGATTGCCTACGAGTCTAGACAGCTGAAGGTGCAAGAGCGGAACTATCCTATCCACGAGCTCGAGTTAGCAGATATTGTTCGTGCCTTAAAGATCTGGCGGCACTATTTGTATGGTGTCCCTTGTGAGGTCTACTTGATCACCGGAGTCTACAACATCTGTTTAAACAGAAGGATCTTAACTTGCGGCAGTGGAGGTGGTTGGAGTTGCTTAAGGATTATGATATCACTATACTATATATCCCAGGAAGGCCAATGTGGTGTTCGGTGCCTTAAGTCGCAAGGTGGAGAGTTTAGGGCAGCTTGGCGTATCTACCGGTAGAAGAGAGGCCTTTTGCCTTGGATGTTTAGGCCTTGGCAAACCAAGTTTGTCACGACCCAAATTGGAGGGCCATGACTGGCACCCGGGCCATACCTGCCGAGCACTAATGCACATTTTATCTAACCTTTCTTATTATTTATATGGGCCAACGAGATCAATATAAATGGTAGAAATGAATCCTAAACAACCAAAAATGACAGATAATGGCATGAACATATATAACATGAGCCGACAAGGCTTTCATGAAGCTATGTATAAGGTACGAACTGACAACCTGCCATAAGAGAAAATACAACAAAAATTAGTCGACAAGGCAATCAAAACTATACATGAGTCGATACCTGTCTATGAGCCTCTAAAGAAACATAAATGCTGCAACATTTGCCGGAATAGGGCCCCGACAATACCCATAATGTCTATAACGAAAATGCTACCAAGACCATGGCAAGTCCAGAGAAGGGATCTCGCCAATAACCGCTAAACTGGGCAGCCTTCTATGGTGGGGAGGTTCACCTACCTGTCTATCAGGGCTTGCAGCATGACATGCAGCGTCCATAAATGAAAAGGACGTCAGTACGAATAAAGTACTGAGTATGTAAGGCAGGAATGCATAAGTAAGAATAGTAATGTAAACAGGGATAGAGAATATACAACCTGTAACATCTGGGTACCTCTGAGGGCTACTGACATGAAATGAATGATACATATATATATATATATATAAAACTCAGAAAGATTTCTCAGCCATTTGAACCTCAATTTTGCAACTATTATGACTATCGAGATGCCTGGATAAATACATCTCGGAACGTATGGGTTGTCGGAGCACCATGGTAACCCATGCTGGCTTTTGCACGATGCTACATATTCCTAAGCTTATCAGGTATTTTCTATGATAAATCACCTATGGAGTCAGATTTCTTTACCTTAGAACTTGCTTTTGCAAGATGCTACTCCAGCTCAAAAACCTGAAAATACCTCAGTTTCACAGATCCAACAATTTCCCACTGGGTCTGTACTAATATCCTTCCAGAGGTCACTCAATCAAAGAGTTAATACCTTTATTCCATCTGAAAGTATGTTTGTCCAGTCCGCTAGTCGTTCGATCTCCTCTTATCCCACGAGAGTAGAAACTATTTCAGATGCTACGGTCCCTCAGGCTAGATATAAGGTAGAAAATGTTCCTCATACTGAAACTAGCTATGATCACCCCAATTCGCCTACCTGTACGTCCGTAGATGCTGAACTTGGTGATGATAATATTGGAATTGGAGTCTTAGAAGTGGATTTTGAAATTGACAAAAGACTCTCCAAAAAGAATTTTATTCTCCGGATAATCTATTCAAAAGAACTTGGTTATTGGAAAATTACAAAGGAGAGAAAAGAAAAGAAATTCAATCAAAATTTTATGATTCTTTAAATGCGGTTAAAAGACAGATCAATTTCTTTGAATGGTTCGAAATCTATGCTGATTATACGAAAATAAATTTCCCTTTTTCAAAATCTATTAATGTTTCAAAATTTTGGAAAACGTATACCGGTGAAGAAGTTATTTCCGAACTTCCTCCTTTACAAGGATTTTCTACAACTTTTGCAAAATACCTCTGTTACAGCTGCTCCTTTTAAGAAAAGAGCTGATAACGAACCAATTACTGGCAAAGATATGAAACATATCTTTGAACAAAATAATTACACGAATAAATATCTACAAACTATTAAAGAATATTTAATTGTCAATCCGTCTTTGACTACAATGAAGAAATCCATAGAAGGACCTTCCACCTATGATGTTCCTCTTTTTAAACCTTACGAGATCCTAGAAATCATTCTAGGGAGCTCCATATACATCATTCTAAAGACTCTCCTCAACTTTCTGAGCTTCTGCGAAGAATCCTAGAAATTGAGAAAACTTTAGTGGTCCAAGATACGCCAGTCCGCCAAGCTACTGAAGCTTATTCGACCCGTCAAACTCCAACTGCAACTTCTAAACTCATAGGAGTCCTTGGTAAGATAGATTCAGACCAAGAATCTGAACAATCAGTATCTATAGAAGAAAATTCTCCTCTAGATCGCACCTATTCGTGCTGAGTCTTCCAACTGGAGGAGACATCAAAAACTCTACTATCCTAGGGCTACCCATCCAGACGTAGTTTTGGAATAAAAACCCAATGTTATGCAGAACAATTACAATGCAAACAACATTTATGAATGGAACATAGATGGTTGTTCTGAGTATAATATTCTAGAAAAGTTGCAGCAGATGACCATGGTTGCCACTGCTTACAAAATTTCTCATAATTGTTCTAACCAGGGTACTACCCATGTCCTTGTAGTTGGATTTACAGGGCAACTCAAAGGTTGGTGGGATACCCACCTCAGTGGATATGAGAAGCAACAAATCTTCCAGTCTGTCAAGGTTGATGAAACAGGCCAGCCGATTCTTAGGGACGGGGATACTATTATCGATTCTACCAATACCTTGATATATACTATTATCAGAACCTTCATAGGTTGTCTAGGAATTTTTAGGAAAAAATATGTCGAAGTACTTAACAATCTTAAGTGCAAAACTCTTTCAGATTTTAAGGGGTATAAAGACTCTTTGCTCATGTGGATCTATGGACGGCCTAATGGGATATTGGAAAGAAAATTTCTTAGATGGTTTGCCAAAATCACTTAGGTATTTAATCAAAGAAGAATCCCAAAATTAATATTCTGGTGTTATTTTTCCTTATGATCAGATCACCTATGGTCAAATTACCAGCCAGATCCAGCAAAGTTGCTCTCAAAATCTGTAAACAAGACAAAATGCTGAGACAATTAGCCAATGATAAAAAATAGATCTTTCTGAAGATCTTCGGCCCAAACTCGTAAAGAATTAGGTAGAACTACGAACAGTTTGGTCTACCTCCTTGCGGTAAAAGCCTCACAAAAGGTGCTAACCCAAAAAGTAACTTCCTAGTCCTAGCAATCCTATGTCCAAGTATAGGAAAAGAAGACCTTCCCGTATGAAGCTGAAGCATTCTAAACCTAAAGTTGAGAATGCACCAACTTCAACTACGGCCAAATGCTACAGATGTGGTAAAACAGGTCACATTGCCAAATATTATAGGGTTTCAAAGGCGATTAGGAACCTTCTTCTTAGATGAGTCTCTCCTTAATAAAATAGAAGGACTCTTGCTTATAGACAGTGATTCTGAGGTTGCTGAAGACGAGTATGAATAGAAATTTAACCAACTCCAAGATGATGACTTAGATTCCTCATCATCTTCAACCCAGTCTAATCGAGAAGCTCAGGAAAGTCTTCCTGGGATTAGTGTTCTTACTAAAGAGCAAGATCTCATCCTTGAAATAATTGGCAATCTCCAAGACTCACATCTCAAAAAGGATTACCTAGACCAACTCAAGAAAGTTCTGGATAAACCTTCTCCGTCTTCCTCCAAGCTTCCTAATTATCCTCAGGTGGCAAACACCTATAACATCACGGACATCCTCAAGAGATTTCCATCTCAAAAATCCTAGGTAACAACCATAACTATTGAGGACCTTTAATCTGAAATAGCTTATCTTAAGGAGGAAATTAAGGAAATCAAAGCAGGTCAAGAATTAGATTGTGTTGTGCTCCGAAAACTTTCTAATGAACCTGAGCATAAGGAGGATATATCTATTGCCCAAGAACCTAGGTCCAAGAAGGTTACAATTGTTCGTTTATTGGTTATCTTTCTAGAATTAACATTCAAAAATATCATATCAGAATAACTGTGATAATCAATAAGTCTTTTGTCCTTGATACAGTTGCTTTGTTTGACACTGGTGCTGAACTCAGCTGTATTCAAGAAGGACTCGGCCAACTAAGTTTTTTGAAAAAACCAAAGAGGGCCTTAGGCTTCCAATGACGAAATACTTAAAATAAATTACAAACTTTCTTCTATCGAAGTCACTACTTCTCCTCAACATCCAACCTGGTCGATTCTTACATCATTCGTTTTAGTAAAAACTCTTACTAGCCTTGTCATTTTATGTCTTCCTTTCATCAACAGGATTAGCCCTTATCTTGCTTCCCACCAAGGTACTCATGTAGATTATTTTACCAATAATGTTCTCTTTCCTTGCAATAAACCTCATATTCAAAAAACTTTGCACTTCCTAAAAAATAATGAAGCACAAGTTATGTTTCTCAAATAAGAAGTTGCTTTCCAAAGGCTTCAAAAGAAACTCAAAGATCCTTCAATCATATCTAAAATTAAAAATTTAGGAATGAAGATGCAGGATGATCTCTAGCAGATTTGCCCACTACTTTTTGGAAGTGGAAGAAACACATAGTCAGCCTTCCGTATGAACCTGACTTTGATGAAAAAAAGATTCCTACTAAAGCTCGCCCTATTCAAATGAATCATGAGCTCATCATTCATTGGCAGAAAGAGATTGATGATATCATAGGCAAAAACATTATTTCTCCTTAAAAACTCCCTGGAATTGTGCATTATTCTATGTTAACAAAAGCTTCGAAATTGAGCAAGGTGTACCTCGTTTGGTTATCAATTACAAACCCCTCAATACTGCTCTTAGGTGGATTAGATATCCTATTCTTAATAAGAAGGATTTACTTCAGCGTGTCCATGCCGCTACCATATTTCCAAATTCGATTTAAAATAAGGATTCTGGCAGATCCAAATCAACCCTAAAGATCGATATAAGACCGCTTTCACTGTCCCATTCGGACAGTATGACTAGAATGTTATGCCTTTCGGATTGAAAAATACTCCTTCTGAATTCCCAAAAAATCATGAACTTTCCTCTTTCACGATTTATTATTACTTACATTGACGATATCCTTGTATTTTCCACAAGCATTGATCAACAGTTTAAATATTTAAATATTTTTTTTAATACTATTAGAGAAAATGGCCTGGTTCTATCTAAAACTAAATATAGTTTATTCCAGATAGACATTCGATTTCTTGGTCACAATATCCAACAAAGAACTGTGATCCCTATACAAAGGTCTGTTGAATTTGCTAATAAATTCCCGGATCAAATTCTAGACAAGACACAGCTCCAGAGATTCCTTGGTTGTGTCAACTATGTCTGCGACGTCATTCCAGGTCTTAGTATTTTGCTAAATCCGCTCCACGATCGGCTGAAAAGGACTCCACCACCTTGGACTAACAACCATACCAACGTAGCCAAGGAAATCAAATTGAAAGTCAAACACCTTCCTTTCTTGACCCTTCCTGATCCTTCTGCCTACAAAATAGTAGAAACAGATGCTTCAGATTTAGGACATGGAGGAATTTTATAATAGAAGAAAATGATAAAGAACATATCTTTGCTTTTACCTCCAAACATTGGAACGATGCTCAACAAAATTTTCCTACTATCAAAAAGGAAATTTTGGCGATTGTCTTATGTATCCCTAAATTCTAAGTTGATTTGTTAAATAAAATTTTTTTACTATGCATTGATTGCAAAGCAGCTAAATCTGTTTTAGAAAAAGATGTACAAAACCTTGCCTCAAACATATTTTTGCTAGATCGCAAGCTATTTTATGAATTTTTGATCTTGATATAGAATATATCAAAGGAAGGTCAAATTCCATACAAGTTTTCCTTACCAGAGAATTTGTGCAGGGCAGATAATGGTTAGGAAAAAGAAAGCTGATCCTCCTATACCAGCGTTTCCGACTCCATCGGAAGATTCAACATTGGCTGTCTCAAAACAGCCAAAAATCAATAATGATACCCAACAGGGAGTTGTCACAAGACAGACAGTTGCCTCCAAGTAACCAATAAATGAGGTTGGACCAAGCCAGCCGAAATATAGAACTGCAGCAGATTATGCCATGAAGGGAGTTCCTCAAACATATTTGGTGGTTTCACCAAAACCAATTTCGTTTGCTCAACCAAAACGATGGGCAGACATAGTTGAAGAAGATGAACTTCAACAAGCCCAAATGCTACAGACTGCCCCATAGACAGCAGAAGAACTCTTGCGATGGTATCAACTCATGGGATTTAAAAATGCATTACCCATGACAAATCCTAAACAAGGACAACTACAATTGAACCAATTAATCGATATGGTGGCTAGAAGCCTCATATCTCCCTTCAAAACCCCTGTGGTTTCCCAAAGCACCACAACCAAAGGAGTGGTAGCAAAACGCCCCATCACACAATGCATGGTACCTTCGGTATCCAAACAGGCACTTTCTTCGCTAGTGCCACAGCCAATTCCTTTGAAAGGTCCTTATTCCGGGGAACCAAACTTCTTTAAGAATGAGATGGCTTTCCCGCTCATTCGAACAGAGCCAGATCTTTGGCACTCTAACCCAGCAGAAATAGCCAAAAAGATGCTTAACCCTTCTGTCAATTATCTTCAGAAAACTCCTGCCTAAACCCAGAAGTTCTATGAAATCCTTACAGATACCAAATCTAGTCTATTCAAACCATTTTTTGACAAAACCCAAACATATGTCTCCCATACAACTGTGTGGATTAATAAAATAATCTTACCAAAAGAATGGAGCATACACCCTACTAAACTCAGAAAGCTTTCTCAGCTGTTTAAACCTCAATTTTTCAATTATTATGACTACCGAAACACCTGGATGAATGCATTCACATTCCAAAATCCCCTTGGAAACTTCATTTTTTATCATTTGGGGAAGACAGCTAATATCCAAGTTCCCTCAGTGGTTTTTACATCAATGGTGGCCAATCTGTGGTCACACAATAGATATTTTTCCTTCTCCGGTAAAAGAAGGATATGATTACTTTTGTACCAAATTTCACCATGACCAGCATATCCCAATGCTTCTCCAAATTTCCCATAGATTCCATATCCCATGGATTTATACGCAAAAATTCTCATTTCACAAGACAGAAGGTCAAAGAGGGTTACCATGGTTAGCCCTTAAAGGTCATTGCAAGTGGTATAAGGCTTGGAAAGGTGCTTCTGAAGCTTATGTACCAACAATTGAAAAATGGTTCTCTGAGAACCCAAAATATCTGTCACCCGCAGATGTCTCTCATTCTCAATTTCTATAGCAAAAATCTCCTGCTTCTACACAACTAGCAGGATCTAGCAGCAAAAAAGAATACATCCAGCAAATGAAAAAACTACTCCAACAATTAAAGGCTGAAGAACCCAGCCAAAAATCCCCTTCGAAAGACTAATCAGATGAAGAAAATGATGAAGAAGAAGAAGACCCTGATTATGATATCACTGTACCATAAAACAGGAGAAATTGCTGAACGGAATGACTTAGCATTTTGTCTTGTTTACAGATTTTGAGAGCAACTTGCTAGAGTTGGCTGGTAATTTGATCATAGGTGATCTGATCATAAGGAACAATACCACCGGAATATTGATTTTAGAATTCTTCTTTGACTAAATCCCTAAGTGATTTTGGCGAACCATCTAAGAATTTTTCTTTCCAATATTGTTGGTTCCCATCAGGCTGTTCATAGATACACATGAGGAAAGAGTCTTTATACCACCTAAAATCTGAAAGAGTTTTGCACTTAAGATTGTTAAGTACTTCGGCAGTTTTTTCCCTAAAAATTCCCGGACAACCCATGAAGGTTCTGATTATAGTATATATCAGGGTATTGGTAGAATCGGGAATAGTATCCTCGTCCCTAAGGTTTGAATAGACAAGATTTGGTATATTTTCGAAGGCCCTCTCTTTACAAATGGAGGGATCTATTTATAGAAAAGTAGACGGACTACTACAGTGAAAGTTGGGGAACCACAGGGGTTTGGATTTTTTAGATGGAAATCTCTTGAGGATGTCCATGGGTTGGCCTGTTTCATCAACCTTGACAGACTGGAAGATTTGTTGCTTCCCATCTCCAATGAGGTGGATATCCCACCAACCTTTGAGTTGCCCTGTAAATCCAGCTAGAAGGACATAGGTAGTACCCTGGTCAGAACAATTATGAGAAGTTTTGTAAGCAGTGGCAACCATGGTCATCTGTTGTAACATTTCGAGAATATTATACTCAGAGCAATCATCTATGTTCCATTCATAAATGTTGTTTCCATTGTAATTGTTCTGCATGACATTGGGTTTTGCTTCCAAAACTACGTCTGGATGGGTAGCCCTAGGATAGTGGAGTTTTCGATGTTTCTTCCAGTTGGAAGACTCAACATGAATAGGTGCGATATCTAGAGGAGGGTTTTCTTCTATAGATACTGATTGTTCAGATTCTTGGTCTGAATCTATCTTACCAAGGACTCCTATGATTTTAGAAGTTGCAGTAGGACTTTGACGGGTCGAATAAGCTTCAGTAGCTTGGCGGACTGGCGTATCTTGGACCACTAAAGTTTTCTCAATTTCTAGGATTCTTTGCTGAAGCTCAGAAAGTTGAGGAGAGTCTTTAGAATGATGCATATGGAGCTCCTAGAATGAGTTCTTTGGATCTCTTAATGTTTAAAAAGAGGAACATCAGAGGTGGAAGGTCCTTTCGTGGATTTCTTCATTATAGTCAAAGAAGGATTGACAATTAAATATTCTCCAATAGTTTGTATATATTTATTTGTGTAATTATTTTGTTCAAAAATATGTTTCATATCTTTGCCAGTAATTGTTTCGTTATCAGCTTTTTCTTAAAAGGAGTAGCTATAACAGAGATATTGGCAAAAGTTGTAGAAAATCCTTGTGACAGAGGAAGTTCGGAAATAACTTCTTCACCGGTATTAGTTTTCCAAACTTTTGAAATGTTAATAGATTTTGAAAAAGGGAAATCTATTTCCGTATAATCAGCATAGATTTCGAACCATTCAAAGAAATTGATCTTTCTTTTAACAACATTTAAAGAATCAAATCACCTATGGTCAAATTACCAGCCAGATCCGAAAATTTGCTCTAAAAATATGTAAACAAGACAAAATGCTGAGACAATTAGCCAAATATAGGGTTCAAACTCGTAAAGACTTAGGCAGTTTTTGCGAACAGTTTGGTCTACCTCCTTGCGGTAAAAACCCTCACAAAAGGCGCAAACCCAAAAAGGAACTTCCTAGTCCTAGAAATCCTAAGTCCAAGTATAGGAAAAGAAGACATTTCCATATGAAGCCAAAGTATTATAAACCTAAAGTTAAGAATACACCAACTTCAACTACCGCCAAATGCTATAGATGTGGTAAAATAGATCACATTGCCAAATATTATAAGGTTTCAAAGGCGATTAGGAACCTTCATCTTGATGAGTCTCTCCTTAATAAAATAGAAGGGCTCTTGCTTATAGACAACGATTCTGAGGTTGCTGAAGACGAGTATGAGTAGCAATTTAACCAACTCCAAGATGATGACTTAGATTCCTCATCATCTTCAACCCAGTCTGATCGAGAAGCTTAGGAAAGTCTTCCTGGGATTAGTATTCTTACTAAAGAGCAAGATCTCATCCTTGAAATAATTGGCAATGTCTAAGACTTAGATCTCAAAAAGGATTACCTAGGCCAACTCAAGAAAGTCCTGGATAAACCTTCGCTGTCTTCCTCCAAGTTTCCTAATTATCCTCAGGTGGCTAACACCTATAACATCACGGACATCCTCAAGAGATTTCCATCTCAAAAATCCAAGGAAACAACCATAACTATTGAGGACCTTCAATCTGAAAAAGCTTACCTTAAAGTGGAAATTAAAGAAATCAAAGCACGTCAACAATTAGAGCGTCTTGTGCTCCGACAACTTTCTAATGAACCTAAGCATAAGGAGGATATATCTATTGCCCAAGAACCTACTTTCCAAGAAGGTGACATAGGTCCGCTTATAGGTTATCTTTCTAGAATTAACATCCAAAAATATCATATCAGAATTACTCTGATAATCAATAAGTCTTTTGTCCTTGATACAGTTGCTTTGTTTGACACTGGTTCTGAACCCGGCTGCATTCAAGAAGGACTCGTGCCAACTAAGTTTTTCGAAAAAACCAAAGAGGGTCTTAGGGCTGCCAATGGAGAAAAAGTTACAATAAATTACAAACTTTCTTCTGTCGAAGTCACTACTTCTCCTCAACATCCAACTTGGTCGATTCCTACATCATTCCTTTTAGTAAAAAATCTTACAAGCCCTATCATTTTAGGTCTTCCTTTCATCAATAGGATTTTCCCTTACCTTGCTTCCCACCAAAGTATTCATGTAGAGTATTTTACCAATAATTTTCTCTTTCCCTACAATAAACCTCCCATTCAAAAAACATTGCACTTCCTAAAAAACAAGGAAGCACAAGTTATGTTTTTAAAAGAAGAAGTTGCTTTCCAAAGGCTTCAAAAGAAACTCAAATATCCTTCCATCATATCTAAAATTAAAACTTTAGAAATGAAGATGCATGATGATCTCTGTGCAGATTTGCCCACTGCTTTCTGGAAGAGGAAGAAACACATAGTCAGCCTTCCTTATGAACCTGACTTCGATGAAAAAACGATTGCTACTAAAGCTCGCCTTGTTCCAATGAATCACGAGCTCATCATTCATTTCCAGAAAGAGATAGATGATCTCATAGGCAAAAACATTATTTCTCCTTCAAAATCTCCCTGGAGTGGTGCAGCATTCTATGTTAACAAAAGCTTCGAAATTGAGCAAGGTGTACCTCGTTTGTTTATCAATTACAAACCCCTCAACACTGCTCTTAGGTGGATTAGATATCCTATTCCTAATAAGAAGGATTTACTTCAGCGTGTCCATGCTGCTACCTTACTTTCCAAGTTCGATTTAAAATCAGGATTCTGGCAGATCCAAACCAACCCTAAAGATCGACATAAGACCGCTTTCACTGTCCTATTTGGACAGTATGACTAGAATGTTATGCCTTTCGGATTGAAAAATGCTCCTTCTGAATTTCCAAAAATCATGAACGATGTCTTCAATCCTCTTTCACGATTTATTATTACTTACATTGACGATATCCTTGTATTTTCCACAAGCATTGACCAAAATTTTAAACATTTAAATATTTTCTTTAATACTATTATAGAAAATAGCCTGGTCCTATCCAAAACTAAATATAGTTTATTCCAGATAGACATTCGATTTCTTGGTCACAGTATCCAACAAAGATCTGTGATCCCTATACAAAGGTCTGTTGAATTTGCTAATAAATTCCCGGATCAAATTCTAGACAAGACACAGCTCCGGAGATTCCTTGGTTGTGTCAACTATGTCTGCGACGTCATTCCAGGTCTTAGTATTTTGCTAAATCCGCTCCACGATCGGCTTTTTTACCACCTTGGACTAACAACCATACCAACGTAGCCAAGGAAATCAAATTGAAAGTCAAACACCTTCCTTTCTTGACCCTTCCTGATACTTCTACCTACAAAATAGTAGAAACAGATGCTTTTTTTTTTAATCAAATTTACTAGGCATTGTGCCTAGTGTTAATTTTCATATATATATATATATATATATA
>MCJB01025767.1:6324-60333 GCA_002018475.1 Nicotiana obtusifolia
TTTTTTTTTTTTTTTTTTTGAATCCCCTCGGTGAACTTCCGCCACTGCTTATAGGATACACATATATACAACTTTCAGGTTCCTTAGGTGATCTCTTCTTGCCCGCCTAAACCTAGATGGACTAAGTTAAGTAGCAGGTATTCAATCGATTAGTTGTGAGAGATCAAACTACTCCAAACATCACCAGTATAAAAATAACAGTAGTAATACGACAGAATAATAAAACAAGGACTGTTATAACATCAATAGTAAAGCAGCCTCACCTTTTCGAGCTCTCTTCGAACTCTCTCACGCTTCTCCTCCTCAGTCTCTTCACTACTTTCACCTTCCTCACCAAACTCCTCATCGACCCGATTCTGCAACTCCTCAGCTTTCTTCTCCAACTCCTTCATCTCTTCTATCTCTTTCACTCTCCTCCTCATCTCTTTCCCCCAATCAAACTCTTCTCCACTTTCTCCTTCATCCTCAAACCCATTTCCATTCTCATCATCACTTAAATTCTCATCATCCACAGCACCCACTTTCGAATTCACTTTTCCTCTAAAACCCACTTTCGGATTTACTCTATCTTTGTCATTTTCAAACCCACTACAAGTGTACATGCTTTGATTCCGACATGGGTCTTTCTTTACAAAAAAGTTCAAAAGAACGTCTCTTGTTTTGCGATCTGGTAACAGGACAGCAGCACGTGGGGTGGTTACGTGAGTTCCGTCGAGTAATAGTGCTATGTTTCCGACCACTACCGCCATGTCCGATGATGAACTGTTCAAATGAGTGAAGGAGGAATAATGGAGTTGGAATTTCCAAAACTGGGGAAGCTTTGAAATGAAATTCAAAATAGATATTTCAGTACGGAAATGACGAAAAAGACCGTTTCTTTTGTGGTTTTGTGATGCTGAGTTTGTTGTAAATATTTGGAAATTGTTTGGGCAATTATGGGTGCAAGAAAATGGAAGACGTGGCCCTTCGTTAACGAGAGCCGTGTGGCAGCAAGTGCAAAGGGCCTAAAGAATTTTCAGAGTGAGGGGCTCCGTCGCGGCACGAGCCTTTTCTGGTTTCACGGGTGATCCACCGTTCTCCACCGTTGATGAGGCGGATGAGAATGCCATCGACGGCTTGGAATAAAACACGATGAAAACTTTGTAAGGAAGTCGTTATCATTCTCAATAACATGCTCCAGATGTATAAATTATATAAGGTCTAAAAAAGTTACATACACAATATATATACGGGTCTTGCTAGTATGTTAGCATTGTACGTATTTTTTTTTCTTTAAATAGCCTTAACAGTACACTGCTAACATATTAGTAAAATGTGCATTTTTGTCTTTCTCCCTCAAAAACTAAACCCTACCCTTGTCTTCTTCCTCCATCAGGTTCTTTCTCGTCCTCCGTATAACCCTTCATTTCCATAACTCTAGAAGCAAATGCAACGGAGCAGATTATCAAGGGAACTCCAACAACTTCTTTTCCAATTGTAACTAAGCAACTCTCTACAGCAGGTCCCATCACCCCTCCCCATCTTTCGTTTAGACCCTGTATTGGGTCGGGTATAATCGAGCGCACAAAGAAGGTCGGGCTCATGCTCAGTGCAAGACCGAACTACTTCAAAACCGGGACCAGCGTTCAGGAAGGAACACCCGAAGTCGGGCGCTACCGGGTTTGGAACTGAGGCGACCGAGATAAGGCAATCGACGCCGGTCAAGGAAGGTGCATCCCATGACAAAAGGATCAGTTCCGTATAATGAGAAGACCAGATATCTCGTGGGTTCCTGATATCTTGGCGGGAGTCACGGCCTCAACCATCATAGACGTTAGGCCATTATTTTAGGGATATTCTATCCCATAATTAGAGGGATTTTTATCTTGTAATCAAGCTTTTACCATATGTAGGGCTCTTCCCTTACCTATAAGAGGGGCGTTTATCTTCATTGTAACACACAACATACACGACTGAAATATTGATTACTATTCCTATCTCTTATCAGAATTGTTTACTTCTTATTGTGTTTCATCCCATTACCGGCAATCTATTCAACTCCAACGGTTTGATCATTCTTCATTTACTTAAATCATTTGCCATTATATTTTTCATTGTATTGAATTGTTTCATGTATCCTTAACGTCGCGAATAAATTCAATTGTTGCTCGAATTTTAGAGCAAACAGTTTGGTGCCCACCGTGGGGCTAAGGATAATAGTGAATTTTTGATACAAATTCTCCGCCACACACTATTTTACGCTTGCTCTTTGCAGAACTTTCTGTTTTTCAGATTACAACATAATCATGTCGCACTCACTTCCCATCAGCAACGAGCTTAACCATCAAGGCAAAAACGATATTATGCCCGGAAACGAGGTCCCGATTGACGCCAACTCGCAGATGGCAGTCGACGCCGATCAAACCTCTGACCCATCGAACAGCGTTCGGGGGGAACACCATTCAGAAATACAACGTAATGGAGGAGATGAAATTAGCCTCAAAGTGATATTTGACATGCTGCAAGCCCAGCAAGCAGCCATACCTCAATTATAAAGTCGCAGTCAAATACCAGACAGAGTCGATGCCATTTCTTCTCGAGGGATAGCTCCACAAAATGAGCCGATCGCAGCGCAACCGGATGAAAGTGGTTCGGGAGTAAACTCCGGAATCATGAAAATGCTCGAGGAGCTGACTAAACGGGTTGAGATGGGAGAAAAAAGGATCGAGGCCAACGATAAGAAGGTGGAGACGTACAATTCAAGGGTAGACCAGATTCCGGGGGCACCCCCAGTGCTGAAAGGTTTGGACTCAAAAAAGTTCGTACAGAAACCTTTCCCATCCAGCGCTGCTCCAAAGCCGATTCCAAAAAAGTTCCGCATGCCGGAAATCCCCAAATACAACGGGACTTCGGATCCAAATGAGCATGTGACGGCGTACACTTGCGCTATAAAAGGGAACGATCTCGAAGACGATGAAATCGAGTCCGTCCTTCTAAAGAAATTCGGAGAAACACTGTCCAAGGGAGCGATGACGTGGTATCATAACTTACCACCGAATTCCATTGATTCCTTTGCCATGCTCGCTGATACCTTCGTCAAAGCCCATGCGGGCGCTATCAAGGTCGAGACAAGGAAATCAGATTTTTTCAAAGTCAGACAACGGGACAATAAAATGTTAAGAGAGTTCGTATCGCGCTTTCAGATGGAGAGGATGGATCTGCCACCGGTCACCGATGATTGGGCCGTACAAGCCTTCACTCAAGGGCTCAATGCCCGAAGTTCAACGGCATCTCAACAACTCAAACAGAGTTTGATTGAATACCCGGCTGTCACTTGGGCGGACATTCAGAACCGGTACTAATCGAAGATCAGGGTAGAAGATGATCAGATCGGAGTCCCCTCGGGCTCCTCTTATCCTGTTAGAACTTATGACCGACCTCTAAGGGATACCTATCGAGAATCAAGGTCGAACCGAGATAGACACCGGCCATACCCAGGAGATCGAAGAGTCATCCCGAGGGGACACAAATCCTTGAGACAGGAAAGCGGGAATGATTCCAACCAGAGGAACCGAAGGCCGTTGCCGAAAAATAACTTTGAAAGAACCGGTAACCATCGAGAAGCACCTCGATTGTCCGAGTACCATTTTAATGTCGATTCGGCGACTCTTGTATCAGCCATCGGTCGCATTAAAGACACCAAATGGCCAAGGCCATTGCAAACGGACCCTGCCAAGAGAGATCCCAACCTCATATGTAAATATCATGGTACGCATGGACACAGAACGGAAGATTGTCGGCAACTAAGAGAGGAAGTAGCTCGGTTGCTCGAAAACGGGAACCTTCGGGAGTTCTTAAGCGATCGAGCCAAAAACCACTATGAAAATAGAAACAGACCAGCAAGTCAAGAAGAGCCGCAGCACACAATTAACATGATAATCGGGGGAGCGGTTGCGCCCCAAGTACCGGTGTTGAAACGCACCAAAATATCTATTACTCGAGAAAAACGTACTCGTGACCACGCAGAAGAAGGGACTTTGTGTTTCAGCGACAGGGATATCGAAGGGCTTACATAACCTCATAATGATGCATTGGTGATATCAGTGCTAGTACACAACACCCGAGTGAAACGTTTACTTATCGATCCCGGGAGCTCAGCCAACATAGTTCGGTCTTGGGTTATTGAACAATTGGGGCTATCAAACCAGATTATCTCCGAGGTCTGGGTCCTCAACGGCTTTAACATGGCTTCAGAAAAAACCAAGGGTGAAATAGCACTAATGGCGAATATCGCGGGAACTACCAAGGCAACAAAATTTTGCGTGATTGAAGGCGATATGAGATATAGCGCCTTGCTTGGAAGGCCTTAGATACACGACGTCAAAGCTGTACCTTCAACATTACATCAAATGCTGAAGTTTCCATCGGCTGAGGGGGTCGTCACCGTATATGGAGAACAACATACTGCAAGGGAAATGTTCGCAGTGGATGAGGCGGCGTCAAAACTTACCGTTCCTCCCCAGAAGGCCAAATAGCAATCAGAGAGGCCACCTTCAACAAACGGGGGTGAACAGGATCAGCTTGACGCCGATAGTTACGGGATACCCCGATCATTTATTGCTCCGGATGAGTCCGAGGCAACCAAATCAACAATTGAAGAGCTCGAACAAATCTCAATACGCAGCGACGCACCCGATCGAAAGGTATACCTGGGCTCGGGCTTAAACTCCGAGCTCAGGGCCAAACTAATTACTTTCCTTTCAGCTAATGAAAATTCCTTTGCTTGGTCCCATTTAGACATGACAGGCATACCGTCGGAAATAGCAACGCACAACCTGAGCGTCGATCCGAAGTTCTGGCCGATCAAACAAAAGAGGAGACCTCAGTCCGAAGCTAAACAGGCCTTCATCAAAGACGAGGTAAACAAAATCTTAAATATAGGGTCCATTCGGGAGGTTAAGTACCCAGAATGGTTAGCTAACGTAGTTGTCATCCCTCAAAAGGGAAACAAACTTAGGATGTGTATAGACTATAAAGACCTAAATAAAGCATGCCCCAAGGACTCTTTCCCCTTCCCCAACATCGATCGCAAGATCGATGCGACCGCCGGCCACGAGACTCTTAGTTTTCTCGACGCCTACTCTGGGTATAACCAGATACAAATGGATAAGTATGACCAAGAAAAAACATCCTTCATCACCAAGTATGGCACCTATTGCTATAATGTGATGCCTTTCGGGCTTAAAAATGCAGGGGCGACATACCAATGCCTAGTAAATAAAATGTTCGAAAAACAACTAGGTAAAACAATGGAAGTTTATATCGATGACATGTTAGTTAAGTCCCTGCGAGCAGAGGACCATTTAAGTCATTTGCAGGAAACGTTTGACAATCTGAAGAAATACAACATGAAGTTGAATCCGGAGAAATGCGCATTCGGTGTAGGCTCAGGGAAGTTCCTTGGCTTTATGGTCTCAAATCGGGGAACAGAAATCAACCCCGATAAAATTAAGGCCATCGAGGACATAACGGTCATTGTCAGCGTCAAGGCCGTGCAGAAATTGACTGGCCGGATAGCAGCATTGGGCCGGTTCATATCGAGATCATCGGACAGGAGTCATCGATTCTTCAATTTGCTAAAGAAGAAGAACGAATTCACGTGGGGGCCGGAATGCCAACATGCATTGGAGGAGCTAAAAAGGTATCTTTCTAGCCCTCCTTTACTACATACAGCGAAAGCAGGCGAGCAGCTATACCTTTACCTCGCCATATCGGAGATAGCAGTAAGCGGGGTTCTGGTCCGAGAAGAACAAGGTACGCAATTTCCCATTTACTACGTCAGTAGAACATTAGGAGAAGCCAAAACCAGGTACCCACACTTAGAAAAACTAGCACTCGCCTTATTGAGTGCCTCTAGAAAATTGAAACCGTACTTTCAGTGTCACCCGATATGTGTGGTGACAACTTATCCATTTAGAAATATTATGCACAAACCTGAGTTGTCAGGTCGATTGGCCAAATGGGCCATCAAAATTAGTGGGCATGATATCGAGTATCGACCTCGAACCTCGATAAAGTCTCAGGTACTGGCCGATTTTGTCGCCAATTTTACGCCATCGCTCATCCCCGAAGTCGAGAAAGAACTCATGATTAAATCGAGGACTCCTTCGGCAGTGTGGACTTTGTTCACAGACGGTGCCTCAAATTCAAAAGGGTCGGGGTTAGGTATCGTACTTAAACCCCCGACCGGAAATACGATTAGACAGTCTATTAAGACTATAGAACTGACTAACAATGAGGCCGAGTATGAGGCTATGATTGCAGGTCTGGAATTGGCCAAAAACCTGGGAGCGGAAGTAATCGAGGCCAAGTGCGATTCCCTCCTTGTTGTCAACCAAGTAAATAGAACGTTCGAAGTCAGGCAAGGGCATATGCAAAGGTATGTTGATAAACTTCAGGTTACATTACACAGGTTTAAGGAATGGACCCTACAGCACATACCTCGAGAACAAAACAGCGAAGCTGATGCCCTCGCCAACTTAGGCTCGTCGGTCGAAGACGAAGAAATCGACTCTGAAAAAGTCGTGCAGTTGTTAAGGTCGGTGGTGGAAGAAGGTCATGCCGAGGTCAACTCAACAAGATTGACTTGGGATTGGAGAAATAAGTACGTGGAGTATCTTAGCTCGGGTAAATTACCATTCGATCCCAAGGAATCGAGAGCGTTGCGTGCAAAGGCGGCCCGATTTTGTTTGGCCGATGATGGGACATTGTACAGGAGGACATTCGGTGGCCCTCTCGCCATATGTCTTGGGCCTGGAGACACCGAGTACATTCTAAAAGAAATACACGAAGGAGCTTGCGGCAACCATTCCGGTTCCGATTCGTTAGTTCGAAAAGTAATTCGGGCCGGCTATTACTGGAACAACATGGAGAAAGATGCAAAGGAGTTCGTACACAAATGCAGTGGATGCCGAAGACATGCACCGATGATCCACCAGCCCGCAGAAGCCCTGCATTCGATCATATCGCCATGGCCATTTATGAAGTGGGGGATGGACATTGTTGGTCCCCTCCCTCGAGCACCAGGCTTACGCGAAGATCAGGGAAAAAGAGGTGATTGACTTCATATGGGACCATATCATTTGCCGGTTCGGGATGCCCTCAGAAATCGTGTGCGATAATGGAAAACAGTTCGTCGGCAGTAAAATAACCAAGTTCTTCGAAGATAACAAGATCAAGAGAATATTGTCGACTCCATATCACCCCAGTGGCAACGGTCAAGCAGAATTGACCAACAAAACCATAATCCAAAACTTGAAGAAAAGGCTAGCCGATGCTAAAGGAAAAGGGAGGGAAATGCTGCCCGAAATCTTATGGGCGTACCGAACGACCGAGAAAACCAGTACCGGGGCCACCCCGTTTTCCTTAGTATATGGAACCGAAGCATTGATACCAATCGAGGTGGGCGAACCAAGCATCAGGTTTCGACACGCAACCGAAGAGTCCAACCGAGAGGCTATGAATATTAGTTTGGAACTCTTAGATGAAAAAAGGGAAGTCGCTCTAGTCCGATTGGCAGCTCAGAAACAAAAAATTGAGAGGTACTACAATCGGAGAACTCGTCTCCGATATTTTAGCGCTGGGGACTTGGTACTTAGAAGAGTCACGCCCAATGCCCGAGACCCCAACGAAGGAAAATTGGGACCGAACTGGGAAGGTCCCTATACTGTATTAAAGGTCACTGGAAAAGGATCTTACAAGCTCGGGACTATGGATGGCAAGCAGCTGCCAAATAATTGGAATGTGAGCCACTTGAAGCGGTACTATTGTTAAGGTAATTTACTTCGTCTCTTTTCTTTTCATTTCGTTATTGGTACTGACGCATGCAGGATGGATCGATGTCAAACAAGTAAGCACAAGGCATTAGGACTGAAAGCGCGCGTTGCACTCTTTTTCCCTTCAACCGGTTTTGTCCCAAATTGGGTTTTACGGTAAGGTTTTTAATGAGGCAACTATATGTTGTGCTAACATAGATCAGTCATTCATCGGAGTTCACTAATTTGGTGCTCAACCTGAAAGATGTTTTCATTTTCTTGCCTCGATTCCAAGGGGACTATATGAAGATCGCTAGGAACCAATGTAAGGGTCAAACGGTCAGTGGAACCATGCCCAAATAGATCGATCTGCCCCCCCTCCCCCGTCAATCAAAGATGTACAAGCATATTAATATTAACAAAGTTTTTGACACCAACATTGTGTTTTTAAGCCCAAGGGCTTCTTCAGTTATCTTCGCATTATCAATAATTGACGTCGTCGAAATATGCATATCAGATTTGAAGGGGAATAAGACCTAAAAAGGCAAACCTCGAAATCAATTAAATAGGCCAAGGCCATGTTGAGCTAATAAAACTTAAAAGGGAAGTGAGACCGATTCAGGTAGCCCCAATTTATGAAAGGCTAAGGCCAAACTAAACTAAGATTCAGAGAAGATCGAAGTCTGCCAAAGCGAGATCTCAATTCTCCTAATTAAGGCCAAGGCCGAATTAAATTGAAAGGGATCCAAATTTTGCTAAGGCATGGTTCCGATTCATTCATGGACAAAAAAGCATAGCTTAATGGTCGAGGGGGAGTAGGCAAAGCTCATTTAATCCGTTCCGAATTTGCAATAAGGCTAAGGCCGAATGAATGTTAACCAATTCAGTTTAATGACTGGTCGAGGTTATCTCAAGGAACGGATTCTAGTCAGTCGATCCTAGCTAAGGCAGGAAATGACAAAACATGGAAAACGAGGAACAAAGCCAAGATAGAATAAAAGGTGTTTATATATATGATGATGGAATTCTTATACATATTCGGCTACAAAATATCAAACAACATCAAAACGCCATCAAAATAACATCAGTCCGAGCCATCTTCATCCTCTTCAGGGAAAGCTTGCTTCCTCATTTCGGCTTCGATCCTTGTTGCTTCAGCAATTTCGGAGGATAGATCGAAACCCCGGGCTTGGAGCTCTTCAAGAACGGAGAGGCGAGTCTGGCATTTAGTATATTCGACCAGCATCTTCAATTGCTCCTGGGCGACCTCGGTATCAACTCTATATTGAGCTATCAAGTCTTCAGCATCGGCCTTGGTAGTAGCAATCTCCGACTTCGCTTCTTGCAACTGGTTGACCAGTTGGGGCAAATGACCGATCGGTTAGACCGGCTCCACTTGGTGCTGCTGAGATTTGTTTTTCTTGACCAAAACTCTGATCCTCTCCCGCGCCTCTGAGGCTTGTTCTTCTAAGCGAGTTTGGAGCCTCTTTCTCCGAAGTCAGAGTCTCGACCGTGGCTTTCCACCCGCTTGCTTCAGCCTTAGCCTCATGCAGTTCAAATCAGGAGCCGGTCTAACCGATCGGTCATTTGCCCCAACTGGTCAACCTCTTTGCTGTGCTCCCTCCTTATGAAATCTAGCTCAGCCCGGAGGCTCGACATCTCGATTTCGAGCCGCTGATGTTGAGCCCGTTCTTGTGTCTTTCCTTCTTTGATTCAAAGGAACGCTTCATGGTGAAGCACCGAAGACTGTAAGGTATGTAAGTTAAAACAGTCAGTGCAAACTTAGAGTTAAGATATTGGGCATAAGATAAAACGAGTAAGGAAGCATACCCTGTTCGATGCCTGCTGAGCTTCATTGAACAAGCATGCCCAGTCCACTGCATTCATCGCGGCCTGGTCCTTATTGGTCACCAAGTAGTGGAAATAGCTTCCCACGCCTACCGGCGCACCCAATACTCGGGCATCCTCGGGGACGGCGAATGTTATCACTCTCTTCCGATCGGGGNTTTAATGACTGGTCGAGGTTATCTCAAGGAACGGATTCTAGTCAGTCGATCCTAGCTAAGGCAGGAAATGACAAAACATGGAAAACGAGGAACAAAGCCAAGATAGAATAAAAGGTGTTTATATATATGATGATGGAATTCTTATACATATTCGGCTACAAAATATCAAACAACATCAAAACGCCATCAAAATAACATCAGTCCGAGCCATCTTCATCCTCTTCAGGGAAAGCTTGCTTCCTCATTTCGGCTTCGATCCTTGTTGCTTCAGCAATTTCGGAGGATAGATCGAAACCCCGGGCTTGGAGCTCTTCAAGAACGGAGAGGCGAGTCTGGCATTTAGTATATTCGACCAGCATCTTCAATTGCTCCTGGGCGACCTCGGTATCAACTCTATATTGAGCTATCAAGTCTTCAGCATCGGCCTTGGTAGTAGCAATCTCCGACTTCGCTTCTTGCAACTGGTTGACCAGAACCACCCGATCTTAGGTAAGTGACTCAACTTGGTGGTGCTGAGATTCATTGTTCTTGACCAAAACTTCGATCCTTTCCCGCGCCTTCGAGGCTTGTTCTTCTAAGTGAGTTTGGAGAGCCTCTTTCCCCGAAGTCAGAGTGTCAACCATGGCCTTCCACCCGCTTGCTTTAGCCTTAGCCTCATGCAGTTCAAATAGGAGCCGGTCTAACCGATCGGTCATTTGCCCCAACTGGTCAACCTCTTTGCCGTGCTCCCTCCTTATGAAATCTAGCTCAGCTCGGAGGCTCGACATCTCGCTTTCGAGCTGCTGACATTGAGCCCGTTCTTGTGTCATTCCTTCTTTGATTCGAAGGAACGCTTCATGGTGAAGCACCGAAGACTGTAAGGTATGTAAGTTAAAACAGTCAGTGCAAACTTAGAGTTAAGATATTGGGCATAAGAAAAAATGAGTAAGGAAGCATACCCTGTTCGATGCCTGCTGAGCTTCATTAAACAAGCATGCCCAATCCACTGCGTTCATCGCGGCCTGGTCCTCATCGGTCACCAAATAGTGGAGATAGCTTGCCACGCCTACCGGCGCACCCAATACTCGGGCATCCTCGGGGACGATGAATGCTATCACTCTCTTCCGATCGAGGTTCGAGCTCGGAGCAGGAAATTTGTCGGTCAATTTGGTACCAACAGACACCCCGCTCGTCTCGGCCGGGGGACTCCTTCTTGGCACTTCAAGCCCGAAGGTATCAGCCGACGGTACCCCATCGAAGAATTCATCAAAAGCCCCAGCTGCAACCGGCCCTTTATTTGGTGTGCGCATTCTTGCAGCTTGGGCACCATTCAGAGTTGCCTCTGAAAAAGAAGGCGAATGCACCATCTCCGGGATATCCGAGACCCCTTGTGTTGTTGCTCCTGTGTCGGCCCGACTCCAGGTCCTCGCTTCCGATTCGAGATCCTCTTCTCGGGGGATGCAAGCCTCATCCACCCTCGACTCAGGGACTGTCTGAGGGGGTTTGTTGTTTAAAGTTTCGGGGCTCTTTTCCCCATCGGAATCGTCGCTCACTTGAATGGTCGGGTCGGTGACTGTGACCTTGCGAGCCCTCATCTTTTTCCTGCCTTTCTTCTTTTCGGGCTCAGCATGACCGGGAGCCTCTTTTCTCTTCTTTCCCCCCTCTTTCCTCGATACAGGGAGGGGGCGAGGAACTTCCCCACTGGTGGGGGTCGATCTCAACTCGGCATCCTTCGAGAGACCTGCAAAACGAGTTTTCGAAGGTCAAGTAATGGCACCGGTCACCCCAAATAATGTAAACAAACATTATTGAAGCTCACCATGATTCTTGGCCTCCCAAAGGCCTTTCGATATCTCCCGCCAGGCCCGTTCCTAGTAGGACCTTTGAGCCACAACTCTCCGGACCCACTCCTCTAAGTGTTGAATCGCGGCCGGCGACTGGGAAACGGCTGCACCTCACAAGACATACCGGTTAAGCATTAAAAGGAAATCAATAAGTGATTTTAAGTAAAGGGGCGCTTACGTTTCAAGTTCCACTTCTCAGGGAACGGCATGTCTTCAGTGGGAATCAGATCCGGAGGTCTTTATTCGGACAAACCGGCTCATCCAGCCCCGGTCCCTATCTTCGTCGATGCTCGAGAACGGAGCCTTGCTGGCCCGGCGAGCAAGTTTTATCAGTCCCCGTCGGAACATCCGAGGACTGTATAATCGGAGTAAATGGTCGATAGTGAAAGGGTGCCTCCCTTCGACCTTACTCACGAAGAAGCGGAAGAGATATATTATACGCCACACGGAAGGATGGACCTGGCCCAGGGTAACGTTATATCTTCTACAAAATTCGACGATTATAGGGTCTAGGGGTCCCAATGTAAATGGGTAAGTATAGACGCTCAGATAGCCTTCCACATGAGTGGTAATAGATTCATTCGAGGAAGGGACTACCACGTCTTTGTCGGTCCATCCGCACTCTGCCTTTACCCTATCAAGATGTCTTTGGGTGATCGAGCTGATATACATCGAGACCGGCTCACATCGGCCGGGCACTGAAGAAGGCTTCTCGACTTTGAAGACGGAGCCTATGAAACACCCAACTAGTATAAAGGCCTTCAAAGGAGGCTCCACAGAGGGTTCTTCAGCGTGAACGGGCTCTACTCCTCAACGGGTTGAGCAGGAGAAGAATGTTGTTCCTGAGGAACGGATTTGGAAGTTTTATCCATGGTGATTGAAGTAGCAGAAGGGAAAAGCAAAGAAGTGTAAGGAGCAAAAGAAATTTTGTGATGAGAAAATACAGAAAACTATAGGAAGCAGGTNGTCAAGCAAAGATGTACAGGCATATTGATATTAACAAAGTTTTTTGACACCAAAATTGTGTTTTTAAGCCCAAGGGCTTCTTCGGTTATCTTCGCATTATCAATAATTGACGTCGTCAAAATATGCATATCAGATTCGAAGGGGAATAAGACCTAAAAAGGAAAACCCCGAAATAAATTAAATAGGCCAAGGCCATGTTGAGCTAATAAAACTTAAAAGGGAAGTGAGACCGATTCAGGCAACCCCAATTTATGAAAGGCTAAGGCCAAACTAAACTAAGATTCAGAGAAGATCGAAGTCTGCCAAAACGAGACCTCAATTCTCCTAATTAAGGCCAAGGCCGAATTAAATTGAAAGGGATCCACATTTTTCTAAGGCAGGGTTCCGATTCATTCATGGACCAAAAAGCATAGCTTAATGGTCGAGGGGGAGTGGGCAAAGCTCATTTAACCCGTTCCGAATTTGCGATAGGGCTAAGGCCGAATGAATGTTAACCAATTCAGTTTAATAACTAGTCGAGGTTATCTCAAGGAACGGATTCTAGTCAGTCGCTCCTAGCTAAGGCAGGAAATGATGAAACATGGAAAACGCGGAACAAAGCCAAGATAGAATAAAAGGTGTTTATATATATGATGATGGAATTCTTATACATATTCGGGCTACAAAATATCAAAACGACATCAAAACGGCATCAAAATAACATCAGTCCGAGCCATCTTCATCCTCTTCAAGGAAGGCTTGCTTCCTCATTTCGGCTTCGATCCTTGTTGCTTCAGCAATTTCAGAGGATAGATCGAAACCCCGGGCTTGGAGCTCCTCAAGAACGGAGAGGCAAGTCTGGCATTTAGTATATTCGACCAGCATCTTCGATTGCTCCTGGGCGACCTCGGCATCAGCTCTATATTGAGCTATCAAGTCCTCAGCATCGGCCTTGGTAGTAGCAATCTCCGACTTTGTTTCTTGCAGCTGGTTGACCAGAACCACCCGATCTTGGGTAAGTGACTCAACTTGGTGCTGCTGAGATTCGTTGTTCTTGACCAAAACTCCGATCCTCTCCCACGCCTCCGAGGCTTGTTCTTCTAAGCGAGTTTGGAGAGCCTCTTTCTCCAAAGTCAGAGTCTCGACCGTGGCTTTCCACCCGCTTGCTTCAGCCTTAGCCTTATGCAGTTCAAATCAGAGCCGGTCTAACCGATTGGTCATTTGCCCCAGCTGGTCGACCTCTTTGCTGTGCTCCCTCCTTATGAAATCTAGCTCAGCCCGGAGGCTCGACATCTCGCTTTCGAGCCGCTGACGTTGAGCCCGTTCTTGTGTCTTTCCTTCTTTGATTCGAAGGAATGCTTCATGGTGAAGCACCGAAGACTGTAAGGTATGTAAGTTAAAACAGTCATTGCAAACTTAGAGTTAAGATATTCGGCATAAGATAAAACAAGTAAGGAAGCATACCCTGTTCGATGTCTGCTGAGCTTTATTGAACAAGCATGCCCAGTCCACTGCGTTCATCGCGGCCTGGTCCTCATCGGTCACCAAGCAGTGGAGATAGCTTGCCACGCCTACGGGCGCACCCAATACTCGGGCATCCTCGGGGACGGCGAATGTTATCACTCTCTTTCGATTGGGGTTCGAGCTTGGAGCAGGAAATTTGTCGGTCAATTTGGTACCGACAGACACCCCGCTCATCTCGGCCGAGGGACTCCTTCTTGGCACTTCAAGCCCGAAGGTATCAGCCGACGGCACCCCATCGAAGAATTCATCAAAGGCCCCAACTGCAACCGGCCCTTTATTTGGTGTGCGCATTCTTGTAGCTTGGGCATCATTCAGAGTTGCCTCTGAAAAAGAAGGCGAATGCACCATCTCCGGGATATCCGAGACCCCTTGTGTTGTTTCTCCTGTGTCGGCCCGACTCCCGATCCTCGCTTCCAATTCGGGATCCTCTTCTCGGGGGATGCAAGCCTCATCCACCCTCGACTCGGGGACTGCCTGAGGGGGTTCGTTGTTTAAAGTTTCGAGGCTCTTTTTCCCCTCGGAATCGTCGCTCACTTGAATGGTCAGGTCGGTGACTGTGACCTTGCGAGCCCTCATCTTTTTCCTGCCTTTCTTCTTTTCGGGCTCAGCATGACCGGGAGCCTCTTTTCTCTTCTTTCCCCCCTCTTTCCCCGATACAGGGAGGGGGCGAGGAACTTCCCCACCGGTGAGGGTCGATCTCAACTCGGCATCTTTCGAAAGACCTGCAAAACAAGTTTTCAAAGGTCAAGTAATGGCACCTGTTACCCCAAATAATATAAACAAACATTATTGAAGCTCACCATGATTCTTGGCCTCCCAAAGGCCTTTCGATATCTCCCGCCAGGCCCGTTCCGAGTAGGACCTTTGAGCCACAACTCTCCGGACCCACTCCTCTAAGTGTTGAATTGCGACCGGCGACTGGGAAACGGCTGCACCTCACAAGACATACCGGTTAAGCATTAGAAGGAAAGCAATAAGTGATTTTAAGTAAAGAGGCGCTTACGTTTCAAGTTCCACTTCTCAGGGAACGGCATGTCTTTAGCGGGGATCAGATCGGAGGTCCTTATTCGGACAAACCGGCTCATCCAGCCCCGGTCCCTATCTTCGTCGATGCTCGAGAACGGAGCTTTGCAGGCCTGGCGAGCAGGTTTTATTAGTCCCTGTCGAAACATCCGGGGACTGTATAATCGGAGTAAATGGTCGATAGTGAAAGGGTGCCCCCCTTCGACCTTACTCACGAAGAAGCAGAAGAGATAGATTATACGCCACACGGAAGGATGGACCTGGCCCAAGGTAACGTTATATCTCCTACAAAATTCGACGATTATAGGGTCCAGGGGTCCCAATGTAAATGGGTAAGTATAGACGCTCAGATAGCTCTCCACATGAGTGGTAATAGATTCATTCGAGGAAGGGACTACCACGTCTTTGTCGGTCCATCTGCACTCTGCCTTTACCCTATCAAGATGTCTTTGGGTGATCGAGCTGATATACATCGAGATCGGCTCACCTCGGCTGGGCACTGAAGAAGGCTTCTCGACTTTGAAGTCGGAGCCTATGAAACACCCAACTGGTAAAAAGGCCTTCAAAGGAGGCTCCGCAAAGGGTTCTTCAGCGTGAACGGGCTCTACCTCCTCAACGGGTTGAGCAGGTGAAGAATGTTGCTTCTGAGGAACGGATTTGAAAGTTTTAGCCATGGTGATTGAAGTAGAAGAAGTGAAAAGCAAAGAAGTGTAAGGAGCAAAAGAAATTTTGTGATGAGAAAATACAGAAAACTATAGGAAGCAGATTGTTAAGCAGCGTAAAGAGTGGAATACAAAAGGGAAGGGAAGTATTTATACTTTCCCAAAAAGCGGCGGTTCAGAGCACGATGCAAGGGAGCATTAAATGCTATGCACAGAAGTTGCAGGGTTTGGCAGTCAGACAAGACAGGCAATGATTTCCTTTGTCGACTGTCACGTACGTCACAGCGCTGCCGTCACGCACCAACGAAAGATCTTCTAGGGTTGAGTGATTTGATGCTTTTAGCTTCGTGTCGCGTTAGAGAATGTGTTGATTATTTGATCGAAGGCTCGAAGAACGATGATTCATATCGTTTTTTGTCCTTACTCTCCAATAAACGAGGGGACTATCTGTATTGGGTAGGGTATAATCGAGCGCACAAGGAAGGTCGGGCTCATGCTCAGTGCAAGACCGAACTACTTCAAAACCGGGACCAGCATTTTAGGAAGGAACGCCCGAAGTCGGGCACTACCGGGTTCGGAACTGAGGCGATCGAGATAAGGCAATCGACGCCGGTCAAGGAAGGTGCATCCCATGACAAAAGGATCAGTTCCGTATAATGAGAAGACCAGATATCTCGTGGGTTCCTGATATCTCGGCGGGAGTCACGACCTAAACCATCATAGACGTTAGGCCATTATTTTAGGGATATTCCATCTCATAATTAGAGGGATTTTTATCTTGTAATCAGGCTTTTACCATATGTAGGGCTCTTCCCTTACCTATAAGAGGGGCGTTTATCTTCATTGTAACACACAACATACACGACTGAAATATTAATTACTATTTCTATCTCTTATCAGAATTGTTTACTTCTTATTGTGTTTCATCCCATTACTGGCAATCTATTCAACTCCAACGGTTTGATCATTCTTCATTTACTTAAGTCAATCATTTTCCATTGTATTTTTCATTGTATTGAATTGTTTCACGTATCCTTAACACCGCGAATAAATTCAATTGATGCTTGAATTTTAGAGCAAACAGACCCAGACTCTAGAAGCACATGCGACGGGGAAAATCATCAACGCAACCTCAATCTAAGAATGTCATCTGCAATTTCTAAAGCTTAACTTATAGTTTCATTTTGAAATTTTTTAAGTAGAGATGAAGAGAATATTTCAAGATGAATATCTGGGATGAGTCGAATTCTTTCATTCTTTTCAAGAGTAAATAAAGTTTTTTCAATTTCCATAAACCCCAACGTCAAGTTGTTAGCTAGGTCGTCCAGAATGTTTTTGAGAAGAGCAATTGCACATTATCTTTTGGTTGCATCTATTTTATCGATTTTACTAATTATGGTATGAATTGGGGAAAGCTTAACTTTTTTAGATAAAAAGACAATAAAGCCCCTCCTGCTAATGTGTCCTTAGGTTGCCACCTAAGGACATTTAAGGAAAGAAAAGTGAGTATAATGCTAACATACTACCTTGTGTAGTATGTTAGCAAAACCTTATATAATATATAGAGTTTTGCTAGTTGTAAGAATTTTGCTAGTTACAGTAAGTTAGCATTGTATACATTTTTGAATTTTCCAAAATATCCCACCAATTTCCAATCAGGCTCTACCAGCACATTATGTAGGATCTCTTTTGTCTTTACAGAATTACCTTTTTTTCTCTACAATTTTCACCCAAACACTTTCCACTTCTTTTGCGTAATTCCTACTACAGTCATGAAGAAAGAATCACACCCATCTAAATCACAGTACCACACCCAATTAGGTAACCACAAAAGTGAGATAAATTGACGATGAAACGAATCCATTTCCATCAAGATCAATCGTATGAAAATGTAAGAAAGTTTCAGATTACAACCAATTTTATTGTTTCGGTTTCAGATTATAATAATGAAATTGATTATATTTATTGTAACTTTTAATTTCTGGGTTTTTATTTAAGATTATAACTATAAAGTTGGTTAGATTTAGTTTAACTTTTATTTGCTGGGTTAACAAGCTTAAAAAGATAAAAAGTTCACCCAGAGTAATTGGTTAGATTTGGCGTAAATTCTTAACTTTTGATGGTTGAATTAAAGAATAGATATAATGAAAATCTGATAAACAACAATACATTAATTTTTTGAGATTCAGTCCTTGTTTGAATTTAGTTTTTGGAGCTTCTTCGGAAGGACGTGGAGTTAGTAATAGGTTAATCCCCTCTAAAAGTGAGTTAGTTTTTGGATTAATATTGATGGAGTTTTTGTATAGGAGAAAGAGTTAAAATGGAGATTGCAGTAAAATGGAGCAAAATTTATTACCTTTGAAAGATTCTGACGCTGGACTAGAAGGGTGAAGAAGAGAATTGAACAAGGAAATGACAAAAAAAAACCCAATTAGTTCATATGTTGTTGATGTGATGCTGGGGGTTTTGGAGAACTCAAATTGTATATAATGCTAACATACTACAACTATGTAGTAAGTCAACAAAACACACACACACACACACACACATATATATATATATATAAAATGTAATGTAATCAGAAAACATCTAAGTTTATAATTTGTGTAAAAATAATTGTTAAAATAAGAGATGCTACAGCTAACAAGTTGTCTAGCTAACTTAGAAGACATATCAAAGCTAATAAACATAGTATCTCATGAAGGAGATATCTTCCACTGAACTATGGTATCCATGAATTCATAAGACAGGGGCAAAAACCACCAAGTATCACCTTCAATGCTCTCATCAGGCATCATATTTTGCAATCCAAAGAACAAGGCAAATGTGAATTTCCAACAACTAAATCAATCCTTTGAAGTTCTCCCACAATCACAATAGCTCAAACTAGCCAACGCTTGAAAACCGTCTTCCCTATTACCCTGCAATGAAGGGCAGATGGCTTAGCCTTGCTTTTAGAAAGAAAAAATAGAACAAATTCCTTTGAAGGGCTTAATCAATAGGAGAAGATAGTTGCAGACAGAAGTAGCGGCTATTGATATTTCAATCCCTCCCACTCTGCAGCATAAGTTATGAGATACAATCCTCAACATTGTGACATGTGTAGAGGATCAGTAGAATAAGAACAAGCTCCAATATATAGAACAAAAGAAGTGTTCAATCCTATCCATCACTCCAGCTTCATGTGTGTGATAAATACTCCATATTCCTACACTTACAAGACTGCCAATACAACACCATGATGCAGTCCAAATTTGTATTAAAGTAAGTGATTCACAAATCGAATATAATGCCAATGAACCACATACTAATCTTGCACACAATAAATCTAATTGCAGGCTCGCCACTTCAATTCCATACACTATCAAACCACCACCATAATGAGTATGATCACATGCTAATACCATTAAAATAGTTTGACAGTATACAGAAATAATCAACAGGAAAGAACCTAGCAAACACATGCAGAATCAAGTGGCGCACATCCGTCAATCAGGTGTTCTCCTCTTTGCAACCCTAACGCTAAGGTTATGGATTTGAGCTTTGTCCATGTTCACCAACATCCTCCCTACATTAGGTAGTTCAGAGAAAGAGTTAAATGAAATTAAACCTGCAAAAGAAAATACAAAGTTAGCTACAATATCTGACAATGCATTGCCCTGTTTAGTATATGTTGAAATATCACATTGAAGTGATCCTTCATTTCCTTAATCATCCCCACTTCTGCCACAATGCACCAAGGAGGATCTCATTTGCCTTCAATGATCTTCTTCATCACTAGTGAATCGTCTCCAATATGAGAGGATAGAGCTCTTGATTTACACAGTATGCCAAACCTTTCTACTATAGCATTTGCCTCAGCCACATATTGGTAGTCTTCTCTATTTTCACTGCCTTTGCATACACCAAATCCCTTTCATTATTTCTCACACAAAAATCAAAAGAACTTGGCCCTAGATTACATCTTGAAGCACCATCTGTATTGCATTTAGATCAACCGTAATGAGGGAAGCCCCAAGTGACTCTCCCAGTCATATAAGGTTGGTAATCTTTAAAGAACTTGATCATGTCCGGCCAAAGAAAAGGAATATGGGACATCCAAGGATACCTTATCTTTTCCAAGTAATGGAGAGTGTTGTTTACCTCATGCACCACTCTAATAAAAGAGAATGTACCTCCATTCCTCATTGTGTTCCTCCTCTTCCATCAATCCCAGGTGATAATGGCAAGAACTGCTTAATAATGGCCTGAGTTTTGCACAGCAATCTACATTCTGCCATGCCCTTATAACTTGATGTACCTGCACCAAATTCACGTTGATACCTGCAGCACCAAAAAAAGTTCTCCATACCTTAGAAGTAATGGAACTAGATAAGAACAGGTGAGCAATAGTTTCTTCTTGAGGTTGCTAATAACACCAACATCTAGAAGAAGTTGTGTACCCATTTCTTCTCCAAATATCATCAGTAAGCAGTTTAATCCTCCATAATTTCCAAAAGAACAAAAATTTTGGAATGCAAACCTTTAGTCCACATTATCTTAGATTCAGAATTAGGGTGAGCTCTATGTCTTACTATATGCCATGCACTACTCACAGTGTAACGACCCGGCCAGTTCTTTTTGCTTTTTAGGTTCTCGTTCCCCTAATTAAGACTCTCTGTATGTGCTTTTACTATTTTATAACTTGCGGAGATGGTTGGTTTGGGTTTGGAAGGGTTCGGGTTGAAATCATAACACTTAGTTCCTTAATAATGGCCTAGGAAGGCCAAGTTTGACTTGAGTCAACGTTTTGAGTAAATGACCTCGGGATTTGATGGTTCCAATAGGTTCACATGATAATTTTGGACTTGGGCGTGTGTTCGAATCAAGTTTCGGGTGATCCGTGAGCGATTCGACGCTTAATGTTGAAAGTTTGTTCATTGAAGGTTTTCTAGTTATTTAAATTTGGTTTGGAGTAGACTTTGGTGTTATCGAGGTTCATTTGAGATTCCGAGCCTAGGAATAGTTCTGTGTAGTGATTTATGACTTGTACGCAAAATTTAGTGTCATTTCGAGTAGTCTAAGTATGATTCGGCACGTCCGGAGCTACTTGAGAAGTTTTAAGTTCATAAGTTGATTCAATTTGGTACTAGGTGCGCTTCTTAGTTTCGTTTTTGTTTTACGTGTTCCGAGAATTCGTGTAGGTCCGTATTATATTTATGGACTTGTTGGTGCATTTGGACGGGGTACCGAGTGGCTCGGGTGCGTTTCGAACCGCCTGGAGCTAAGTCCAAAATTGCTGATATGTTGGTTCTCGTTTCCTTCTTGCGAACGCGGAAGGACCCTCGCGTTCCCGATGAAGGATTTGGGTACTGGGTGTTTTTTCTCTTCGCCTTCACGAAGAAAGGCCGCATTCGCAGAGGCTTGGAACCAGTGGCCTTTGCGTCCGTGACTGCCTCATCGCGTTCGCGCAGAAGACCTGGACCTGGGCCTGGGCAACTCAGTTGCCTTTCGCGTTCGCGAGTGGAGGCCCGCGTTCGCGATGAGAGGGCTGCTCAGTGCATCGCATTCATGAGGGGTCTTCCAGTGATCGCGAAGAAGATTTTGCTGGGCATGGGAGCTTTGCATTCACGATCGCAAAGCTTCTTCCGCGATCACGAAGAAGGGTCAACTGGGCAGTGACTTTAATAAAAACGGGACTTTGGCCATTTTATTCATTTCTTTGCCAATTCTAGAGCTTTTTGGAGAGAGGTTTTCATCTAGCTATTAAAGGTAAGTGATTTCTGTACAATGTAAGTTAAATATATAGATCATAGGTAGATTTTAACATGTAAAAATGTGAAAATTTTAGGAGTTTATTGAAAAATCTAGGTTTTTGATAAAAATGAGATTAGACCACGAAAATAATTATGGAATTGGGTAAATTATATATTTGTGTTCATGAGGTTGTGGGTAATAATTATTTACAAAAGTTTTCGGAATCCGGGCACGTGGGCCCGGGGTGAATTTTAGGAACCTTCCAAATGGGGTTGGGTAATTATACTAATAGTTAAATAATGAAATTTTGTGCAATTATTGATTAGTTGTACAACCTTTGGATAGTTGGGTTGTTCAGCACCGACTTGAGGCTTTTAGTGTGATTTGTGGACCGAAAAGTAGACTTGAAAACGAGATAAGTCTCTTGCCTAACCTTGTAAGCGAGAATTAACCCCATAGGTGTTTAAATTGTTATTATACATACTCACGAAGTAACGAGAGTCCGTGCCTAGCTAAAATTCATGTTATGTCGGGGTAGACATAGGCCTATATTATGCTATTACTTGCACTATTTAAACACAACTTGCTAGTTTAACTATTTGTATTAGTAAGTAAAATTTGGTTAAAGATTATGTTAAATCGAGCTTTATTACTTAGAGATTTGGCGGAATGTTTAATTATTGATGAAAATTTATATTCTTTTATGGGCTTACCTTGGAGTTGTAAACCCATAAATTCATATTTCGAAGAGTTTTCCTATTCCTGTGGATCGGGCAAAACACCTTGGCAATATTTATATATATTATGTGATGCATTCATGGATCAGGAAGTACGATCTCGGTAGTGTATGTGCACGATTGTTACGGATCGGGCCGTACTACCTCGGCATAAGTCGTGCGTGTTGTCGCTAGGAGTCCGATTATACTTGATATTCTTCATGACTTGAGAATTTGTAATACATGTTGGCCCTTACTTGTTGAGATTAGCATGTGATATTTGGGGACTTTTAATTGTTATTTTGTTAAAGAATCATTTAATTATTGCCTCTTATTCCATTATTGTTGTTGTATTTCATGCCTATTTAATATTCTTGCACATTATGTATACTTCCCACTAGTAAGTGTCGATGTCGACCCTTGTCATTACTTCTTTGAGGTTAGACTAGATACTTACTAGGTACACGTTGTTTACGTACTCACGCTACACTTATGCACAAATTGTGCAGGTTCTGGGGCAGGTGCATCTGGTGTTTGTCTAGGCGCGTACCCGCACTACCCGGAGGCCTAGTGGTGAGGTGCTTCTCATGCTCTGTTCTACAGCACCTGGAGCCTCCTTTTGTTATATTTACTATTTCTGTCTATTCTGTTGCAGACAGTAGTTTTAGGGAGTTTTGTAAATTCAACTAGATGCTCGGGTACTTATGACGCCAGATTTTGGGAAATTCAAGTAGATACTCATGGTTTTGATTATTAAATTCACTATCTTACTCTCATGTTTAGTTTATGCTTTATATTGCTACGATTACTTGCTATTTGTTTCTGTATTAAATAAAAATCAAAGACTTTAAAAATATTAAAATGAGCAATTAAATGGGTGGTTCACCGTAGGCTTACGTAGCGGCGGGCGTTGAGCGCCATCACGGCCTATAGTGGAAATTGGGTCGTGACAGCTCCATCAGAGCACTAGGTTCGCATAGGTTGCACAAGCCATGAGCGAGCCTAATAAAGTCTTGCGGATCGATGTGGAGATGTCCGTACTTATCTTCGAGAGGCTATAGGGTGTTAGGAAACTTCTCTTTCTTCATCTCCTATCATGCAGTTGATGTTATGCTAAGTATCTTTCTCTTATTCTCTCACAAATGATGAGAACGTAGGCAAAAAATGTACCCGATGGTGGAGGGGCTGCTCCCCATGTTGCTAGAGGTCGAGGCAGAGGTCGAGGCAGAGCCCGAGGGAGGGCTCCACCTCCTACTAGAGTACGAGGGTGTCCTAGAGTTGCTCCCATTGTACCACCAGCGGATCTAGTGGAGGATTCTGTCATTGAGGAGCAGGGTGAGGTACCTGCAGCTGAGCCGGTCCCAATAGATTTCATGTCCATGTCAGGATTTTAGGAGGTCATGGGCTGTATGCTGCGGTTTATGGACTCTATGATAAAGGCTGGTTTATTTCCAGCAGACCCAGCCACATCTCAGAAAGGAGGGGGAGCACAGACCCCTACCGCTCAGGCTCCAGGGCACGTTGCTACCGTATATCAGACCTTAGGTGCACTACCTATGGGTGGGGTTCACGCCAGTTGCAGAAGCTGCACCAGAGCCCAGACCAGATGCGACCGTCGAGCCGCATAAGCTGTTGGATAGATGGACTAGACTACACCCTCCTGCCTTTGGCGGTGAGCGACATGAGGACCCCCAGGATTTTATTGACCATTACAGAGGCAGGCTGCACAATATGAGACTATTGGAGTCCAGCGGGGTGGACTTCAGCCCTTTTCAGTTGGAGGACGGGGCCTGTAAATGGTGACAGTCCTATCTTCTTAGTAGACCAGCGGGTTCACCTCCCTTGACTTGGGATTAGTTCACACGTCTCTTTCTGGAGAGATATATTTCACCCTCTTAGAGGGAAGAGCTACGGGGTTAGTTTGAGAGGCTCCAACAGGGGGGTCATATGTTTGTGACCGATTATGAGGCGAGGTCTCTGAGTTGTCCCGCTATGTACTTATGATACTCTCCACATATGCAGAGAGAGTGCGGAGGTTTATTGTGGGCTTGCAGTATGGTATTCAGGTTACTATGGCCTGAGAGGTGGAGATAGGGACTCCTTACAAGCAGGTTGTGGAGATAGCTCGGCAGATTTATGGTATCCCCAACCAGGGCCGATTGTATACAACAAGGAAGAAGAGGCCTTGGCATTCTGGAGGATTCAGCGACGCCCCGTCTGCGGTAGAGGTCAGTTCCTGAGAGGTCAGTCCAGCTGACCCACTTATTCAGCACCACCGCCTTCTCGGGGTGCACCAGTGCGGCCCTATTTCAGCGTATTCCAGAGAGCTCCTATCATTAACCGGCTATTCAGGGTTCTTCCAGTGAGTATTTTGGTCCCCAAGATTAGACTCAAGGTCAGTCATCTTCCACAACAGGAGGTTGCTATGAGTGCGGGGAGCTTGGTCACATTAGAATATCTTACCCCAAGTTTTGGGGAAAGGCAGTGCAGCAGGGCTAGCACGGGCCGATCACTGCACCAGCTGCCGCACCAGCCGTCCAGCCTGCCAAAGGCGAAGGGCAGGTGAGTAGGGGTTTCCCTAGAGGTAGAGGCCAGTCAGATGGCGCTCCAGCTAGGTTCTATACTTTTCCAGCCAGACCAGATGCAGTAGTCTCAGATGCCATGCTCACAGGTATTATTTTTGTCTGCGGTAGGGATGCTTCAATACTATTTGATCCAGGGTCTACATATTCATATGGTTCTTCTCCATTTTCTCATTATCTGGATGTCTCTTGTGAGTCCTTGGGTGCTTCTGTGTATGTGTCCTGGCCAGTGGGTGATTCTGTTGTTGTGGATCGGGTTTACCGGTCCTGTATTGTGACTCTTTCTGGTTATGAGACTAGAGCGGATCTTCTGTTGCTTGACATGATCGACTTTGAGGTCATCCTAGGCATGGATTGGTTGTCTCCATATCATGCCATCCTCGATTGCCATGCCAAGACTGTTATCTTAGCGATACCATATTTGCGTAGATTGGAGTGGAGGGGTTCATCTATCAGTGCACCTAGTCGGGTTTATCTCTTTCTTGAAAGCTCGACACATGGTCGAGAAGGGTTGTTTGGCTTATCTGGCTTACGTTCGAGATACGGCTATAGAGACTCCCACGATTGATTTAGTGTCCGTGGTGGAGGAGTTCTCCTTCTGATCTACCAGGCATGCCACCAAATCATGATATCAATTTGAGTAGTGATTTGGTGCCAGGTACCCAGCCTATCTCTATTCCACCATACCGTATTGCTCCGAAAAAGTTGAAGGAACAGCTTGAGAAGTCCCTAGCAAAGGGGTTCGTCATTCTGAGTGTGTCTCCTTGGGGTGCACTAGTATTATTTGTGAAAAATAAGTAAGGGAGTATGAAGATGTGCATTGATTACCTCCAGTTGAATAAAGTTACCATTAATAACAAGTACCAGTTGCCGCGTGTTGTTGATTTGTTTGACCAGTTGCTATGTTCCAGGGTGTTCTCTAAGATCGACTTGAGATCTGGGTATCATCAGCTGAAGATTCGTGCTTCGGATGTTCCGAAGACGGCTTTCTGAACTAGATATGGCCACTATGAGTTTCTAGTGATGTCCTTCGGCTTGACCAACGCTCTGGCGGCATTTATGGATTTGATGAACCGGTTGTTCAGGCCATATCTTGATTCATTTGTCATTGTCTTCATTGATGACATATTGATCTACTCGGTAGTATGGAGGAGCACGAGCAGTACTTAAGAGTTGTGCTTTAGACCTTGCGGGAATAGAAGCTTTATGCTAAGTTCTCCAAGTGCGAGTTCTGCTTAGATTCTGTGGCATTCTTGGGACATGTTGTATTAGGTGAGGGTATTAAGGTAGATCCCAAGAAGATTAAGGCAGTTCAGAGTTGGCCTCGTCCTACCACAGCGATCGAGAGCAAGAGTTTCTTGGGGTTAGTAAGTTATTATCGTTGGATTGTGGAGGGCTTCTTATCTCTTGCAACACTTTTGACTAGATTGACCCAGAAGGGTGCTCCGTTCTAATGGTCTGATGATTGCGAGGCAAGCTTTCAGAAGCTCAAGACCGCATTGACAGCACTGGTGTTAATGTTGCCTTCTAGTTCAGGGATGTATAATGTGCATTGTGACACTTCACGCGTTGGCCTAGGTTGTGTATTGATGCAGGAGGGGCAAGTTATTGCATATGCTTCACGTCAGCTGAAGCCCCACAAGAAGAATTACCATGTACATGATCTGGAGTTGGCTATGATAGTTCATGCTCTCAAGATCTGGAGGCATTATCTTTATGGGGTGTCTTGTGAGTTTTACACCGATCATCGTAGTTTGTAGCATTTGTTTAAGCAGAGGGTCATAATTTGAGGCAGCGCAGGTGGCTTGAGTTACTGAAGGACTATGATATTACCATCCTTTACCATCTGGGCAAGGCGAATGTGGTTGAGGATGCCTTGAGAAGAAAGGCCGAGAGTATGGGTAGTTTGGCATTCATTTTAGCAGAGGAGAGGCTATTGGCTTTGGACATTCTGTTCTTGGCTAATAGACTTGTAAGGTTGGATATTTTAGAGCCTAGTCGAGTTCTTGCATGTGTTGTGGCTCAGTCTTCATTATTTGAGCGGATCAAGGCTCGTTAGTACGATGAAACGCGCTTATTGCTTCTTAGAGAGATAGTACTACGGGGTGGTGCGAAGGAGGTTACTATCGGTGAGGATGGTGTTCTGCGACTCTAGGGTCGCCTATGTGTTCCTAATGTTAGTGGCTTAAGGGAGAAGATTCGAGAAGAGGTACATAGTTCTAGGTATTCTATTCATCCAGGTGCTACGAAAATGTATCGCGGCCTGAGGCAGCATTATTGGTGGCGGTGGATGAAGAAGGACCTAATTGAGTATGTAGCGAGGTGTCTAAATTGCCAGCAGGTTAAGTATGAGCACCATAGCCAAGGTGGCCTACTCCAGCAGGTGGTTATACCGGAGCGGAAATGGGAGCGAATCACTATGGACTTTCTTGTTGGGTTGTCGCGGACGTTAAGGAAGTTTGATGTCGTTTGGGTCATTGTCGACACGCTAACCAAGTCGGCACACTTTATTCCAGTTGTGACTATGTACTCTTCAGAGAGATTGGCCCGGATTTACATTCAGGAAATTGTCCGGTTTCATGGTGTTCCTGTTTCCATCATTTTAAATAGAGGCCCTCAGTTCACTTCGCATTTCTAGAGAGCAGTACAGAGCAAGTTGGGCACCCTGGTAGAGCTCAGCACAGCCTTTCATCCGCAGACTGACGGGCAATCGGAGCGGACAGTTCAGATTTCGGAGGATATGCTTAGAGCGTGTGTGATTGACTTTGGAGGGCAATATGATCAATTCTTGCCTTTGGCTGAGTTTGCTTATAACAACAGTTATTAGTCCAGCATCAAGATGGATCCATTTGAGGCTTTATATAGTCGGCGATATTGTTTGCCCATGGGATGGTTTGAACCCGGTGAGGCTAGGTTATATGGCACTAATTTAGTAAAGGATGCCTTGGAGAAGGTCAAGTTGATTCAGGAGCGGCTTCGCACAACACAGTCCAGACAAAAGAGTTACGAGGACCAGAAAGCGCGTGATTTATCATTTATGGTGAGTGACAAGGTTCTCTTGAAAGTCTCGTCGATGAAGGGTATCATGAGATTCGGGAAGAAGAGCAAGCTGAGCCCAAGGTTTATTGGCCCATTTGAGGTGTTGAGGCGAGTTGGGGAGGTTGCTTATGAACTTGCTTTGCCTCCCAGTCTATTAGGATTTCATTCGGTCTTCCATGTGTCTATGCTCCGAAAGTACCATGCTGACAGGTCGCATGTGTTAGATTACAGCACGGTTCAGTTAGATGAGAGTTTGGGTTATGAGGAGGAGCCAGTTGCTACTGTTGACAAGCAGGTTCGCCAGTTAAGGTCCAAGAAGATTTCTGCGGTAAAGGTCCAGTGGAGGGGTCAACCAGTCGAGGAAGCAACTTGGGAGACCGAGGAGGACATGAGGAGTGGATATCCACACTTACTTAGCACTCCAAGTATGATTCTTGACTCGTTCTAGGACGAACTTTTGTATAAGAGGTAAAGAATGTAATGTCCTGACTGATCGTTTTGCTTTCTAGGTCCTTATTCCCCTAATTAATACTCCAAGTATGTTCTTTTACTGTATTATGACTTGTGGGGATTGTTGGTTTGGGTTTGGAATGGTTCGGGTTGAAATCGGAACACATAGTTCCTTAATAGTGGCCTAGGAGGGCCAAGTTTGACTTGAGTCAGCATTTTGAGTAAATGACCTCGGAACAAGGATTTGATCGTTTCAATAGGTTTGTATGATGATTTTGGACTTGGGCGTGTGTTCGAATTGGGTTTCGGGTGATTCAGAAGCATTTCGGCGCTTAATGTTGAAAGTTGGTTCATTGAAGGTTTTCTAGTTCTTTAAATTTGGTTAGGAGTAGACTTTGGTGTTATTGAGGTCCATTTGGGATTCTGAGCCTGGGAATAGCTCCATATGGTGATTTATGACTTGTACGCAAAATTTGGTGTCATTTTGAGTAGTCTAAATATGATTCGGCGCGTTCGGAGCTAGTTGAGAAGTTTGAAGTTCATAAGTTGATTCAATTTGGTTTTGGGGTGCGATTCTTAGTTTAGTTGTTGTTTTACATGTTCCGAGGGTTCAAGCAATTCCTTATTATGTTTATGGACTTGTTGGTGCATTTGGACCGGGTCCCGGGTGGCTCGGGTGCATTTCGGACCGCCCGGAGCTAAGTTCAAGATTGCTGATATGTTGGTTCTGGTTTCCTTCTTCGCGAACGCGGAAGGACCCTCGCGTTCGTGATGAAGGATTTAGGGACGGGGTGTTTTTTCTCTTCGCGTTCGCAAATAAAGGGCCGCGTCCATGGAGGCTTGGAATCAGTGGCCTTCGTGTTCGCGATTACCTCGTCGCGTTAGCGTAGAAGACCTGGACCTGGGCCTGGGCAACTCAGTTACCTTTCGCGTTCGCGAGTGGAGGCCCGCGTTCGCGATGAGAAGGAGGCTCAGTGCATCGCGTTCGTGAGGGTCTTCATGCAATCGCGAAGAAGATTTTCCTGGGCCTGGGAGCTTTGCCTTCGCGATCGCGGAAGAAGCCTCGCGATCGCGATCGCGAAGAAGGGTCAACTGGGCAAAGACTTTAATAAAAAGGGGACTTTGGCCATTTTGTTCATTTCTCACATTTCTTGACAGATTCTAGAGCTTTTTGGAGAGAGGTTTTCACCTAGCTATTGAAGGTAAGTGATTTCTATACAATGTAAGTTAAATACATAGATTATGGGTAGATTTTAACATGTAAAAATATGAAAATTTTAGGAGTTTGTTGAAAGACCTAGGTTTTTGATAAAAATGAGATTAGACCACAAAAGTGATTATCGAATTGGGTAAAAATTATATATTTGTGTTCGTGAGGTTGGGCGTAATAATTATTTACAAAAAATTTTGGAATCGGGGTATATGGGGAGGGGGTGAATTTTAGGAACCTTTCAAATGGGGTAGGGTAATTACACTAATAGTTAAATTATAAACTTTTGAGCAATTATTTATTAGTTTGTACAATATTTGGCTAGTTTTGGATTGTTCGGCACCGACTTAAGGCTTTTCTGTGATTTGTGGACCGGAAAGTGGACTTGGAAACGAGATAAGTTTCTTACCTAACCTTTTAAGAGTGAATTAGCCCCATAGATATTTAAATTGTTATTTGCTACTAATTGTGAGTGATTTATTGACCGTTGCAAAGACAGGCTGCACAATACGAGAGTATTGGAGTCCAACAAGGTGTACTTCACCATTCACGCCGACGACCACTATAATACTCACATGGATCATAGTGTTTTACCAAGCGAAAGTCATCATCTCATTAAATGAGCAATCAAGGTTTCTATTAGTCTATATTAAAATCTGGATAGAGATTCATATAAGCTATAATTAAATGAATCTGAACTATAATTGGCATCATCATTTGGGTACTTTGGGGAAAAACTGCATATGAAGAAGAAGTATTTAGACTATTGTTTGAACTCCCAGATGACATTTTTCAATCGTTGTATAGCACTGTGTAACTTTGTTATGTAAAAGATGTGTTTCTCAATCCCTTTACTATTGGAATTGTAATAGGGTAGAGACATAAATTGATCAGTTATCACGACCAAATTCCGGTCATAAGGGTCGTGACGGCACCTAGTTCCTAAGACTAGGTAAGCCTATCACATGACAAGATCAAATATAATATAAAAACTTCAAAAGGTAAATAAAAGCGGTAAAAGGCCATAACGTAGCCAAAATGAGAACACAACCGTCATAATTTCAAAACCCGATAATACTAAGTCATAAGCTCTACAAGGAATACATAATAAGTCTCAAATATACATCACTATTTGGAAGACATAAATAGTAGAAAAGAAGTAATATGGTGACTCCAAGGCATGCGAGCGGAACATCAGGTATACCATGAAGTCTCCAACAGCTCGGCACCACTCTATAATGACCAGCACGATCTGAGGTACCTTGATATGCACAAAGAATGTGCAGAAGTGTAGTATAAATAAATCATAGTCGGTACCCAGTAAGTATCAAGACAAACCTCGATAGAGTAGGGACAAAGTTCAAGTCATGATACTCACTAGTCAGAATAACATGGGCAAGATATCAAAGAACTGCAACAGGAAGAATAACAAAAGGCAATAACTATAATCTCATCAGAAAAAGTGATAACAATTTAAGATAAGTAAAAGCTCAGTTTCAACAACAAGTCATTAATTAGAATCGCACATATAAGGCATCTCGTAACTACGTTATCAATTACCCTCGCACGGCAAAGACCTCGTGCTACAACATATGTCACACCTGCACGGCAAGGACCTCATGCCACAATATAAATCAGACTTGCACAGCAAAGACCTCATGCCATACATATAATCTGATCCCATGTCAATTGTCGATAACACATTCAAGAGAACTTTTCAAGAATCAAATATATTAAATCATGAAAACAACGTTATTTTTACTTCAATCCTTTACGCTACCAATAACTCAACTGAATATGAGATAACAAATCCACGTAGGTAAATCTATCTTAGCAACCAAATCGTCAAGTAATAACTGAGGCATAGATTGGCATGTTAGAAATCACATAACAAATCATATAAAAATACATGACACACATAAAGAAATCACAAGCACAAACAATACCCCTTTTGCACCACCTCACAAATATTATCAATAAAACGCCCCCAGGCTATCACATATCATCCCCACAATGCCACCCTTATTCACTGCATGTACAACAGTAAAGTAAATGCCCACCTTGTCTCGCCACATGCGTATTAACAAATCATCCCACCTTATCTTGCCACATGTGAAAATCTGATATAGCTCGCCTTGTCTTGTCACATGTGAAAAATTAATAATAATAATAATAGCACAGTAGAAACCTCGTGCCAACACAAAAATAATCCGTCCAACAAGTCCACATCTTCCATAATCATAACAACACAACATGCTAATAATTATCATCAAGACATAAACTCACAATCTGCGATGCAGTGCACAAGGACAAATTAATAAGGGAATGTGGATGGGTGTTCAACATATAAACATGAATTTAGTTAACCCAAATTAGCAGCAATCTCACAAACTCCCAACTTGGCTAATTAAGGAAATACAATCCTAAAACATGATCTCTAGCATGGAACATAAGCTCAAGTAATCAACCAAAGTGAATACACGTAGTGCGGAGATCTCTCAATCAAAACAAGGCAATAGGAGCAACCTCGGGTCAAATCCGATTATAAATCACATATATGACCGTGTACACACTCGTCACCTCATGTACATGTCGTTTTACACATATCGTAATTAAGCAAGTTAAGCAAAATCCTAAGGGGCATTCCCCCACACAAGATTAGGCAAGATACTTACCTCAAAAAGCCCCAATCAATACTCTAAAAATGCTTTTCCTTTAAAATTCACATTTGTTCAACTCAAATCTAGTCAAAGTCAACTTAATAATATTAAATAATGCAAGAGAAGCCAACTTTAATTAATAAAGTTAAGATCTTTACACAATTCCTAAAAAGTCAACAAAAGTCAAATCCAGGCCCGCCCGATCAAAACCTGAGTTGGGGGGTAGATCTCGACTATCCATAACCCCATGAGTTCAATATGTATTTGGTTTTTAAATTCGAGTCCAATTCGACTCTCAAATCTCAAATTTTTATTCATAACATAGTAAAAGATTCCCAAAATTTCTCTTCAAATCTCATGGATTAGATTTTGAAATTCATAAATAATCATGTTATAATATCACAATTGAGTCAAAATCACTTACCCAATAGCTTTGTATGAAAATCCCCTCCTAAAATTGCCTCCCACTGAGTCTAGGGCACAAAATATCATAAAATGAGACCAAGTCCCGAAATTCCAAATATATGCCTAGTCGCAGGTGTCGCATTTGCGACCTTGGTTCGCAAATGCAACCCTTGGCTCACAAATGTAGACAATGATCCACCCAGGCTAAGTCGCAAATGCAACTATCAGATCGCAAATGCAATCCCCTTGCCCAACTCCCTACTTTTGAAAAAGCGACCACATGGTCGCAAAAGCGACCTGCCAAGCCTAAGAACCATTTTGAAAATGCGATACTGGCTTCGCAATTGCGATGCCAGTCCAAAAAATCAACCTTCACAAATGTGAGGTCCGCAAATGCGAACAGGATCTCGCATTTGTGAGACCTGCAGCACCAGCACAAAAACCCGCAATCTGAACATCAACCCAAATGGTTCAAAACTCTCCCGAGCCCCTAGGGCTCCACACAAACATCCACACAAGTCTAGAAACATTATACAAACTCGCTCGCGAGTTCAAATTACTAAAATATCATCTAGAACCACGAATCGAGCACCAAAACACATAAAATTCAAAATTGTACTCAAGAATCATTACAATCACAACCAAGCATCTGATTCCTACCAAACCAACTCAAAATGACACCAAACTTTGCGCACAAGTCTCAAATGACAAATGAACCTATTCTAAATTCCAAAACCAAAATCCGAACCCGATAGCCATAAAGTGAATACATGGTCAAACTTAGGAGATTTCTAAACCTTCAAATCATCCTCGCAACTTCTAAATTCAACTCCGAGCATACTCCTAAGTCCAAAATCACCATACAAACCTATTAGGACCATTAAAATACCGTTACGGGATTGTTTTCACAAAGTCAAATCTCGGTTAATTATTTTCAACTTAAGCTTCCAAAAGAAGAACCAAATATTCCAAATCAATCCAAAACCTCTCCGAAACCCGACCAACTATCACCGTAAGTCACATAACCATAAATACACACACGAGAAGCTTCAAAAGGAGAAACAGTGCTCAAATACACAAAACGACTGATTGGGTCATTATATTCTCCCCCCTTAGACGAACTTTCATCCTCGAACATACAAGAGTCGCTCCAGAGTCATCAAATCACTATATAAACTCACCATACACATATCCACGGTTGATCCCATGTCATCTCAATCCATATAGGCCCATCAACACAATATCGACTGAAGATTATTCCTTCAACCTTAACTGATAAGCCTTAGAACCAAATTTCAACATCCAGGCCTCCTCCTAAGACCCGATTCTCACATAAACACACTGTATCGATCCCAACCAGCTGCAACAGATCATAAATATATTTGCAAGGTATAACCATACGACGAAACCCATCGCTCATATGCCCATAACAACATCTCTGACCATAATAGCTGCCCATTACCAAACTTGGCACCAGTAAATAACCTCATATCAAATAAAACCTTGTTCCAAACCTTCACAACACTGCTAATGATGTAAGAAACATGTGGAAACTCATAACCACTCACCTATCCAACAAGTCGTGAAGTTCTCTCCCCCAATAAGAACCAAAACCAAGCTCTATGCTGATCAACGACATTTTTATCCAGAAATACCTTATCCAAGTCCGATCGTACTAATTCCAAGTCCAGTGATCTCTTCTCATCTAATACAAGCTATTCGACTGACAAGACACACTAAACGCAACCTAGTCATATACGTCACAATATGTACCCAACAAGCACAACCCGAATATAACTGAAGATGGAAAAAGAAACACATAAGAGAACTATCCGATAAGTCCAACAGGTAAAATTCCATATCGGTACCATACTATGAATCCATTCCACAAGGGAGAAGCAAAATACACGAAATAACCACAAGAAATCTAATCCTAACACAACCCCACCGCGGCACATAGCCCAGTCTAAACATACCGATCCACATGGAAACATGAGGATCCCATCTTCAACTCGAAATCGCAAGTAGGATAGACATCCCATCAACCGAAAACCTTTCACTAACTCAATCCCGTAGAATAAAAATCACAACACGCAATGGACATCCCATGCCTGTAAAGCAACACAACCGCAAGTCGTGGCCAACCCATCCCTAACTCTTGGTACCCACTAGGACCATCTCGATAGTCATCCACTCCAACCTTAGAAACCCACAATAGCTAACATCACAGTCTTAGCGCAAAAGTCAAGAATAGCATGATACAGAGATAGCCAACCTATACCCAAAATCATATTAAAATCCACCATATTACGTAACAGAAGGTCAATCCTAGTCTCAAGACCCCCAATAGTGACCAAACAAGAGCGATAGGCACAGTCCATCATAATAAAATCCCAAGCGGTGTAGATACATAAATAGGAGTATCCAAAGAATCACGAGAAACATTCAAATATAAAGCAAAATAGGATGATATAATACAAATAAGTATAACCCAGATTAAATAAGACTGATGCATCTCTATGAAAGACCAGAACAGTACCTGTAATGGTAGCATCTGGTGCAACGCCTCAGTCCTACCAGGAAAAGCATAACAACAGGTCTGGCCTCCCCCTCTAGGATGCCCTCTACCCGCTTGTCGCCCATCTCTGGCTGGTTGTGCGGGTGTAGTAACAATTGGAGCGGAAACCATAGCTTGAGTACTCTGATGGGGTACACCCGCCCGGGGTCTGGGACAATCTCTCACCATGTGCCTGATATCCCCACACTCAAAGTAACCTCTCTGCTGACATGGATGTAGGAACTGTTCGGAACTAGTGCTTTGGGATCCATGGATAACTAGAGCACCACGTGAGACCTAAAGTATAGACTAACTGATTGACCAACAAAACCTCTACTAAGATGCCCCCTTCCCCCCAAATAAGGACTTGTAGATCCTCTAGATCCACAAGGCTTCTTAGCCTCCCTATCCTCCCTCTCTAGACTATGGATACGCTCTAACCTCCTAGTAATATCCACAAACTGATGGAATGGAGTCTCAGTCTCCAGCTCTCGTGCCATCCCAAATCTGAGGCTATAAACGAGTCCCTCAAAAAATCTGCGGACTCTCTCTTACAGTGGAAACCAAAGCAGGTGCATGACGAGATAACTCAGTAAACCTCCTAGCACACTCGAACACAGTCATACTCCCCTGGCACAACTGCTCGAACTCGGTGCGCAACGCCATCCCTGGGGGTCTGCAGAATGAAATCCCTCAAGAAGAGTAAGGTTGACTATGCTAAGTAAGTGGCACTATGCCAGCTAGCCTACTCTCTACATAAGTCTGCCACTCTCTATATGCCGGCTCCGTCAGCAGGAAGGTAGTAAGATCGACCTCGCTCAACTCTACTATGCCCATAGTACGCAGAATACGGTGACATTGATCTAAGAAATCCCGTGCATCCTCAGAAGCTCTGCCACTGAAATAAGAGGGTGATACTTCTAGAACCTCTCTAACCTCTTCTTCTCCTCCTCTGATGCAACTAGCCTGACCTCGGACTGAAACCACAATCATGGGCTGCACCGGTATAACACCCGAGGCCTGATCAACATGAATCCGCTACTCTAGAGTGTGGGCTACGGGAATCTAAGCTCCACCCCCAGCCTATGAAGTAGTTGGTGCAATTAGAATCAACCCTGCATAAGCTAGGGTCCCAAACAAGCTCAAAAAGTGTGCTAAAGTCTGCTGAAGTTCAAGGGTAGCAATAGGCGCCTCAGGTGCCTGCTCCCTTACCGGAGCAACTGGTGGCTCCTCAGTTGCTGCTCTGGCAGGTGCTCTAGCTGTAGCACGTGCCCCTCCTCGGCCTCTGACTCTTCCCCGACCCAAAGCAACACAAGCTATAGGACAGCATCATTAGTAACTACAGCTTGTGTCCTCACCATCTATGAGGGAATAGAAAGACAAAGGCTCAAACTCCGAAATCAATAAATTTTCACGATATGAATGAAAGAAGTGAAATTTCCTAATAGTTACGTAGCATCTCGAAGATAAGTACAGACATCTTCATACTGATCCGCAAGACTCCACAAAACTTATTTATGACTCATAGAACCTAGAGCTCTAATACCAACTTGTCACAACCCAAAATCCCACCATAAGGGTCATGATGGCACCTAGTTCCTAAGACTAGGTAAGCCTATCACATGATGAGATCAAACAGAATATAACAACTTCAAAATGTAAATAAAGGTGGTGAAAAGCAATAACATAGCCAAAACTAGAATACAACAGTCATAGTGCCAAAACCAGATAATACTGAGGCACAAACTCTACAAGGAATACATGATGTCTCAAATGTACATCACTGTTGGAAGACACAAACAAAAGAAATGAGCAAGATGGTGACTCCAGGCCCGTGAGCTGAACAACAGGTATACCTTGAAGTCTCCAACAACTCGACACTACTCTCTAACAACCATCACGATTTGAGATACCTGGATCTGCACAAAGAATGTGCAGAAGCATAGTATGAGAATATCATAGTCAGTACCTAAGTATCAAGACTAACCTCGGTGGAGTTTTGATGAGGTTCAAGTCATGATACTCACTATTCAGAATAACCTGGGCAAGATATCAAAGAACGGCAACAGGAAAGAAACATAAGGCAATAGCAGTAATCTCATCAAAACAAATGATAACAATTTAATACAAGTAAAGGCTCATTTTTAACAAGTCATTAATTAGAATAGGACACATAAGGCACCTTGTGACCACATTATTAATCACTCTTGCACGGAAAAGATATTGTGCCACAAATATGTCACACCCGCATGGCAACGATCTCGTGCGACAATATAAATCAGACTTGCATGGCAAGACCTGGTGCCACCCATATAATCTAATCCCATGTCAATTGTCCATAACATATTCAAGAGAACTTTTCAAGAATCAAATATAGAAAAACATGATAAAAACTTTTTTTACTTCAATCTATTACACTACCAACAACTAAACCGAATATGAGATAACAACTCCACTTAGGTAAATCTATCTTGCCAACCAAATCGTCAAGTAATAATAGAGGCATAGATTGGTATGTTAGAAATCACACAACAAATCATATAAAAATTCATGACACACATAAAGAAGTCATAAGCACAAATAAGAATACCCCTTTTGTACCACCTCACAAACATCATTAATAAAACGCCCACAGGCTATCGCATATCGTTCATACAATGCCGCCCTTATCTCACCACGTACGCAATAGTAAAGTAAATGCCCACCTTGTCTCGCCACACACGTATTAATAAATCACCCCACCTTGTCTCACCACATGTGTAACATCAATAACAACAATAGCACGGCAGAAATCTCGTATCAAAACCCGAACAATCCGCCTAAGAAGTCTACATATGTCATAATCATAACAACACAACATGCCAATAATTGTCATCAAGACATAAACTCACAATCTACCAACGTAGTGCACAAGGACAAATCAATAAGGTAATGTGGATGGATATTCGACATATAAACATGAATTAAGCTAACTCAAATTAGCAGCAATCTCACGAAACGCGAACTTGGCCAATTAAGGAAATACAATCCTAAAACATGATCTCTAGCGTGGAACATAAGCTCAATTAATCAAATTGAATACACGCAGTGTAAAGACCTATCAATCAAAACAAGGCAATAAGATTAACCTTGGATCAAATCCGGTCATAAATCACATGTACGACCGTATACACACTCGTCACCTCGTGTACACGTTTTACACATATCACCAATAAGCAAGTTAAGCCGAATCCTAAGGGGCATTTCCCCACACAAGGTTAGGCAAGATACTTACCTCAAATAGCCTCAATCAATAATCTAAAAATGCTTTTCCTTTAAAATTCACCTCCGTTCGGCTAAAATCTAACCAAAAATGACTTAATAATGTCAAAAAATTCAAGAGAAACCACTTTCGATTAATAAAGTTAAGATCTTTAGACAATTCTCAAAAAGTCAACAAAAGTCAATCACGGGCCCGCCCGATTAAAATCCGAGTCGGTGGGTAGATCTCGACTACTCATAACCCCACGAGTCCAAATATGTATATGGTTTTTAAATTCGAGTCCAATTCAACTCTCAAATTTTTATTTTTCAAAACATAGTAAAAAATTTCTCTTCAAATCTCATGGATTAAACGTTAAAAATCATAAATAATCATGTTATAATATCAAAATTGAGTCAAAATTACTTACCAATAGCTTTGTATAAAAATCCCCTCCTAAAATCACCTTCCACTGAGTCTAGGGCTCAAAATGTGATAAAAAGAGACTAAGTCCCGAAATTCCAAATATATGCCCAGTTACAGATGTCGCATTTGCAACCTTCGGTTCACAAATGCGACTATCGCAAACGCGACCCTCAGCTCGCAAATGCGGACACTGATCCACCCAGGCAATGTCACAAATGCGATGTCTGCCCTCATTGCAAATGCGATCCCTTGCCCAGGTCTCCACTTAGAAAAAACAACTTGCCAACCCCAAAAGCATTTTGCAAATGCGACACTGGCTTCGCAATTGGTAAAGCCAATGCATACAGTCAACCTTCCGCAAATGCGGTACCCACCTTGCAAATGTGAGGTCCGCAAATGCGAACAAGTTCTCGCATTTTCGAGACATGCAGCACCAGCCAAAAACCAGCAATCTATCAACCCAAATGGTCTGAAACACGTCCAAAACTTTCCCAAGCCCCCGAGGCTCCAACCAAACATCCACACAAGTCTAGAAACATCGTACAAACTCGCTCGCAAGCTCAAAACACCAAAATAACATCCGAAACCACGAATCAAATACCATAATGCATAGAATTCAAAATGAAACTCAAGAATCGCTACAATCACAACCAAGCCTCTGATTCCTACCAAACCAACTCAGAATGACACCAAACATTAAGCACAAGTCACAAAGAACAAACAGACCTATTTCATGTCCTAGAACCAAAATCCAAACCTCATAGCCATAAAGTCAACCCATGGTCAAACTTAGAAAATTTCTAAACCTTCAAATTGACAACTTTCGACGATAAGAGCCAAATCATCCTAGGAACGTGTGAATTCAACTCCTAGCATACGTCTAACTCCAAAATCACCATAAAAACCTATTTGGACCATCAAAATACCATTTTCGGGTCATTTTCACAACAGTCAAACATCTGTCAACATTTTCAATTTAAGCTTCCAAACTTAGAATCAAATATTCCAAATCAATCCAAAACCTCCGTGAAACCCAACCAATCATCCCCGTAGTCACATAGCCAAAAATACACACATAGAAAGCATTAAAAGGAAAAATGGAGCTCAAATACACAAAATGACCGATCAGGTCGTTACACCAGTCAACTCAAAAAAGTACCAATGGCATGTCAAATCAGTACTAAAAGGTGAGCCATAAAGTAAAAAAAACTGAAATATGACTTGTTAACTCAATACTACTTATATTCTATCCAGAAAATACAAATATTAAATTGTCACATCACTTTTAGAAAGAAAACAAAAATAAAAATAAAGTGCTAAAACATACTGCTCTGTAGCCTTCAAGCCTCAAAGTATTACCACATAGAATCATATAATTTTATGAAAAATCAACTTCATTAGACATATCGCAATCATAGTTCAAAACATGTGTTACCATGTATCCATCATGCATCAAAGTTACTAGCACGTAATGCATCTGCATCCTGTTATTCTTCTTATGGGTGCGATTAAGAGCTACATCACGCTCTTCATTAGTAGTGTGTGGCATCTGAAGTGCACGATATCTGGGAAGTGTGAGTCCATAATCCTATAGTTCTTGTTCAAAAATTTCTCGCATGAGTCATACAATAACGCCATTCACGTCTCATTTCATTATTGTCATCGAAACAAATGATAGGGTTTAATAAGTAAGAAAAATCCTCTAGTGTCTAATGTCTGCCCATGGCTTGAAATATTTCTCCATAGTAGTAGCTTGTCCGCTTAACATTCCATTAGAAGGGAATCTACGAAGATATTGTGATTATTTTTAACCAAAATATTATGTGTTTTTGTAGTTGGTAACTTGTAGAGTTTTATAGTAACATGATGACACATTATTTGACATGACAAGTAATTCACATGAACAATCCAAAAAATACATTAAGATTTGATAAAGAAATTATTTTTTTTCAATATAAAAGACAACTCATTTACATGTACCACCAAATATGTTGGTTGTCATATTACTTAGGATATGACCTATAGAATTCAACTATGTGAGTGAGCTCCCTCACAAGTCATGGTGAAGGAGGAGCAACATGTGATCTAACACCACCACTAATTTTTTTTCTTCATGGCGAACTTTGACCTTTATATTCACCTGCTCGCCCACCTTTATGCCTTGGTGCCGCCTACAACTCAGCATACAATCGCCCCGTGGATATTGTAATCCAATATCACCCTTGACTAGCTTACTTGCTGATTTAATGAATTCAAAACCAATAGAAAAACTCGCTTGCTACTCCATGAATCTCCATATTGTCGCAATCTTGTATAGCAAATGATCTATTATATATGATATGTAGTGCCCTTGCCTACAAAACAAAAAATAATAAAAAATATAAATCAGATAATTTATGAATTTTATTAACAAATATAATATGTCAAAATATTATTAGTACTTTCTTATAAAGTAAATAGCATACCAGAACTTTGTGTTTACCGGCAAGGGTCTGATACCCTTGTGTGAACTGGTGATCAGGATGGGTGATAAGCTATCATGTAATCATGTTATACCACTGTGTTTATGATATGTCATCTTCATTTCTATAACAAATATATGACGTCACGATGCAGCTTCTTCGTCTTTGCCAAATTTGCATCTTAGCAATATGAAATTGTTGCCAGCCAAAGTTAGATAATGATTACGATCTGTTAGAAAGGTTCTATGATCCCATTGTATAGGACTAGGAATCCATTGAACCATCCCAAATTGAACTGTTAGTTATTTTCGATGCTTATGCATATCTTCTCTATGCGCACCGCGGACCTTAGATGTACCTTAGCTTAGATTCTAGTATTGTTTCTATATATATATATATATATAAAGATGTATAAGTTTGATAGTGAGTATCATTGACCACTCTCACTAGTACCTCGCCGGGGTTAGTAATGATGCTTACTGAGTACATGAGGTCGGTTATACTCATACTACATTTAACACTTAATTGTGCAGATCTAGGAGTTGGACCCAGCTGAGTATTCAGAGTTGTTATTGTTGCAAGTGAGACCCGAGGTAGAGCTGTATCCTGATCATAGTCCCTAATGTCTCCTTTCTTTAATTACTGTTATTATTTCAGACAATATACTATGATAGCAAACTTGTAATCATATATTAAAACTCATGACTTAGTGTTACTAGATTTTAGAGATTAGTTGTATTGATTTGGTATCCAGATTGTTGCGGAGACGTCTGTACTTATCTTCGAGAGGTTGCGGGATTTGTAGGAAAACTTCTCTTTCTTTCATTCTCTATCGTGTGGATTTGTTTATCCCGAAGTTTGAATCTTTGCTATTCTATTCTCTCACAAATGATATAAATATGTTTTTCTAGAGCAGCTGAATAGGTGCAAGTACCCCTGGCCAGAGCTATGAGAGGCTAGGGCCCGAAGCAGAGACAGAGGTGGAGCACACGCTGCAATTATGAGCCCTACTAGAGCAGTCATTGTGGAGCCATCAGTAGCTTTCAGTTGAAGAGCAGATTCCTAATCATATTAAGCCGGTGCGACCATCTCAAGCTCCGGAGGGACCTACTGCTACACCTAGACTTCAGGAGACTTCGGCTCATATTCTGAGTGTGTTCGAGATTTTAACTTAGGCGGCTATGATCCCAATCTTACCAGCTACTTCACAAGCTGGGAAGGATCCTAGACTCCTGCCACACATACACCAGAGCAACTGGCTCATGGTTATTAAACACCGGAATTTCTCCCGGTGCAGCTAATTATTGTAGTTCAGCCCGAGATTAGACCAGCCTTAACTACTAAGGAGCAAAAGATGAGGGAGAGATTTCAAAGACTTCATCCTCCCCACTTCAGTGGAGAGCCTATTAAGGATGCACATAGTTTTCTTGATTAGTGTTGCTGTGTTCTGCATAATTTGGGTTTATTGGACTCGAACGCGGTTGATTTTGTCATTTTCTAGCTAACAAGGCCAACAACATATGGTGGCAGACTTATGAGTTGAGTAGGCAGTCAGTGCAGCACCACTCACATGGTTTCAGTTGTCAAATTCTCTTTCTGGAGAATTTTATTCCACATACTCGCTGAGATGAGTTGCGTAGTGAGTTTGAGCATCTATGCTTGGAGGGTATGACCATGACTTAGTATGAGATGAGGTTCATGGATTTGGCACGACATGCTGTGTTCTTAGTCCCTACTGAGAGGAAGAGGGTTAGGATGTTCACTGAGGGCCTCAATTTTGGTATCCTGTATGGGATGGTCTGACAGGCCAAGACTGATCTCACGACCCAAATTGGAGGGCCATGACTGGCACCCGGGCCATACTTGCCGAGCACCAACGCACATTTTATCTAACCTTTCTCATTACCTATAAGGGCCGACGAGATCAGTATAAATGGAAGGCAATAATCCTAATCAACCAAAAATTCCAGATAATGACCTAAACATATATAACATGGTCGACAAGGTTGTCATGAAAAATTATACAACAAAAATAAATTTGCCGACAAAGCAATCCCAACTATACATGAGTCGACACCTATCTATGAGCCTCTAAAAGAACATAAATGCTGCAATGCATACCAAGACCACGGCAAGTCCGGAGAAGGGATCTCGCCAATAAACACTGAACTGGCAGCCTACTATGGTGGGGAAGCTTCGTCTGCCTGCCTATCAGGACCTGCAGCACGACATGCACTGTCCACAAATAAAAGGACGTCAGTATGAAAGTACTGAGTATGTAAGGCAGGAAAGCATAAGCAAGAACAATCATGTAAAAAGGGATAGAGAATGAACAACCTGTAACATCTAGGTACTTCTGAGGGCTACTGACATGAATGCATGATGCACATATATATATATATATATATACATACACACACACACACACACACACATAAGCTTTTAAAACATACGCCTCTGTGGGAATCATTATCATCATATCGTACCCGGCCCTAATAGACTCGGTAAAAACGTACCCGGCCATCATAAGGCTTGGTAGAATCATACCCGGCTACGTGGAGCTCGGTAAACCCAACTGATCAGTAGTTGCACAATAGGTGCCATACCCGGCCGACTATAGCACAGCTCGGTAGAGTAAAGTAGATACATATATATGATGTGTGTTGGACTCATTGGAATCACATTTTGAACTTTTCGGAGTGATGTAAGGTTGGTATCCTCCGTACACGTTATTAGGACTAAATCCTCATCAAGAATCTTATAAGAATCAAGAAGTACCAACAACATTGATAACATAATAATAAGAGAAGTAACATTAACATCAATCGTTCCATAAGAAGGGAAACAATGTAAGTACTGCTAGCCTCTAAGAGTGGAGTATCTTTAGAAGCTCGTTCATTACATTACGCACAATCAAAGTCGTGCAAAATAAGGAAAGGGATAGCCTCACATATCTTGTATATACTGCCCAATCTCAAGCTATGAAAATGCCACGACTCCTTAGTCTACAATAAGAGAAATGACACTATCGTCATCGTTTAAGCGTCGTAACTATTATGTATTAACCCGTAACCTATTTTACGATGAAACGGACATCACTTCCCCTATTTATATGAATTCCCAAAAGTTAAAACAATCATCAAATAGCCCAAACAACATCAATAATAATCATCTTGAGCCTCCCAAAATAGTCCACCAACCAACAACATTACTAGCAAGTCTTTCGACATATATCTCACAAGTTCTAGCTTCAACGACTTAGCCTATAATCTTAAATACATGTAGGGTAAGAGGTTCCTTACCTTTAAACAGAAATAAAAACTCCAATTTGTCCTTAATTGACCACGAAATATCCCTCCAATACTGCCACAAAAACAAGGGAGCGAAGCTAGCAATCAATTAGGATTTTTCGGCACTAGAATCACTTTAGAAGGTTTGAAATCACCTAGGTTGATATTAAAACTTGAGGGAGTATTTTACAGAACATAAAAAACTTAAAAAAACCTCTCACACGAGCTGGAACAACATAAAAATCAGCAACAACAAGAAGAATAAGGAACTTACTAGCGCCACGGGATTCCCGACACTTGATTTGTGTTGTTTGCCCTTTGTTTTAGTCTTGGATCATGAGAGAACCCTGAGAGGGTGTTCTTAGGGTTCTAAGGTCTGCATATACTGAAAACAAATGACTTAAAACCGGGTTTAGGCATGTTATATACATCTACAAGTCTTAACCGCCTATGTGGGGCCCACAGAGAGGTGCTTGACGCAGTCTTGCGAAAACGCGAATATCTCCCAATTCGGAGATCGTATCAACAAACGGTTTAATGATTTAGAAACTAGGCTCATAGACCTTGAATTTGTTAGGTATACCACCCCGTAATTCCAAGTAAATTAGGAGAAAAGCTTAGTGACATTTGACCTAAAGTATGAGTAAAATTATGAACGTAAGTTGCGACAACTTTTGTCGACTTTTGTTTCATAACTCGTTTGACTTCAAGACTTATGAAATGGGTATTATATGATTCAAATACCTTAAAGCATAACCTCTTGGTAATATTAATCACCTCTAGATTTACCCGAAAATACGAGTTACAACATCCTTGATTTGTTTAACTTCTAGTACTTGTTAACCACTCTTATACACCTTTGTATCATTTAAGACCAATAGGCCTAAATTCTTATCATCTCAAAGATAATCTCTTCTTGGACCTATGTAGACTAACTTACGATGTAAGCTAACATATGCAAATATGGGTTGTAACAACTGATACTACTTTTCATCAGGTTGTGGAGATTGCCAGGCGCCTAGAGCATATCCGGAGGCAGGAAAGATAGGTGTGGGACGCCAAAAGGCCATATGGTTCAGGTGGTTTTAGTAGTGCCATATCTGGAGGCCAGGGGCATCATAGTAGAGGACGTTCTTTCAAGTCTGCTCAGTCAGCCTAACAGGTTCCTCGTGGTGTTTCAGTCAGTCATGGTTCATACAGTGCTTGCCTAAGCTAGTCATCTTTTAGCGCATTGCCAGCACAGGTTTCATACCATGCTCCATTTGTTCAGGGTTCTTTGAGCAGATATTCAAGTCCTTAAGGGCATTCATAGATCCAGCAACCTTGCCAAATGAAGGATTGCTTTGAGTGTGGAGACTTGAGTCATCTTAAGAGGATTGTCCTAGGCTTCTAAGCAGTATACCACGTCAGGGCACCCAGTCCATGGTTCTGGTGCTAGCAGCTACATCACCTGCACAACTATCTATGGCTGGTGCCCAGTCTTTTCGAGCCTATCCTAGAGGTAGAGGTCAGTCAGGTGGAGGACGGGCCTGGTTTTATGCATTCTCAGGCAGGCAAGAGGCAGTTGCTTCAGATGCTGTGGTCATATATATTGTTCAGTGTGCCACACGGATGCTTCAGTATTATTTGACTATGATTTCACTTATTCTTTTATGTTATCATATTTTACTTCTTGTATGAATATGCCACGTGGTTCTCCTGATGTTTCTAGTTACGTATCCACATCGGTGCGGGATTCTATTGTTGTGAATAGAGTTTATCGATCTTATGTGGTCGCTATTTGTGGTTATGAGACGAGGGTGGACCTGTTGTTAGTAGACATGGTTTATTTTGAGATAATTTTGGGTATGGATTGGATATTTCTGTACCATGATATTCTGGATTGTCATGCTAAGAAGGTGACCTTGGCTATGCCAGGCATATCGATATTGGAGTGGAGAGGTTCACTAGGTAGCTCCACGAGTAGGGTGATATCATCTCTGAAGGCTCGACTAATAGTTGATAAGGATGTTTAGCGTACCTAGTCTTTGTTAGAGATGTTAGTGCTGATACTCATACTGTTAATTCAATTCCAGTAGTGAAGGAGTTTCTAGATGTGTTTCCTGCAGACCTACCAGGCATGCCACTCGATAATGATATTAATTTTGTTATTGATATGGTGCCGAGCACTCAACCTAGACAATTCTATTGTATCATGTAGCTCTATCTGAGTTGAATGAGCAGTTACAGGAGTTGTTAGATAAGGGATTCATCAAATCGAGTATTTCTCCTTGGGGTCCACCGGTGTTGTTTGTGAAGAAGAGGATGGTTCCATGAGGATATGCATTAATTATAGGCAATTGAAAAGGTTACCATCAAGAACAAGTATTAATTGCCTCGCATTGATGACGATTAGGGCTATGAAGATTCCTAATATGGCTTTTAGGACCTTGGTGATGTCTCTTGGTTTGACTAATACCCCAACAGCTTTCATGCATTTGATGAACAATGTGTTCTAGCCTTATTTGGTTTCCTTTGTTGTTGTATTCATTAATGATATCTTGGTGTATTCCCATAGTAGGGATGAGCACGAGTAATATTTGAGGATTGTGCTTTAGATTCTGAGGGAGAAAGAATTGTATGCTAAGTTCTCCAAGTGTGAGTTCTGGTTGAATTTAGTGGCATTCCTAGGCCACGTGGTATCTAGTGATAGGATTAAGGTGGATCTGAAGAAGATTGAGGCAGTACAGAGTTGGCCTAGACTTTCTACAGCTACTGGATTAGGATTTTCTTGAGTTTGGCTGGATATTATCACCTCTTTATGGAGAGTTTTTCATCTATTGCAGCTCCATTGACCAAGTTGACTCAAACAGGCGCTCTGTTCAGATGGTCTGACGAGTGAAGGAGAGCTTTCAGAAGCTCAAAACTGCTTTGATTACAGCTTCAGTGTTGGTTTTGATTTCAGGATCGGGGATGTACACTATTTATTGTGATGCTTTGCGTGTTATCCTTGGGTGTGTGTTGATGTAGGACAGTAGGGTGATTGCCAATTCACCATGCTAGTTGAAGTCTCATGAGAAGAACTATTTGGTCCATAATTTGGAGTTGGCGGCTATTGTTCACGCGCTTAATATTTGGAGGCACTAATTATATGGTGTATCTTGTGAGGTTTACACTGATCGTCAGAGTCTTTAACATTTGTTTGAGTAGAAAGATTTGAATATGAGACAGCGGAGGTGGTTAGAGCTATTGAAGGATTATGATATCGCTATCTTGTATCATTCGAGTAAGGCAAATACGGTAGCGGATGCCTTAACTAGAAAGAATGAGAGCATGGGGAGATTGACACTTATTCTAGCTGTGGAGAGACATTTGGCTATGAATGTTCAGTCTTTGGCCAACAGAGTTGTGAGATTGGATATTTCTAAGCTTACCAGATTCTTGATTGCGCTGTTGTGTAATCGTTCTTGTCTGAGCGTAACAAGGCTAGCCAGTATGATCATCCACACTTATTGGTGCTTAGAGAACACGATGCAATGAGGTGGTGTTAAGAAGGTGGATATGGTATTATCCGACTTCCAGGTCGGATTTGTGTTCCTAATGTCGATGGCTTGAGAGAGTTGATTCTTGAGGAGGCTCACAGTTTGCACTATTCTATTCATCCAGGTGCTATGAAGATGTATCGTGATTTGAAGAAGCATTATTAGTGGAGAAGGATGAAGAAGTACATTGTTGGGCATGTTTTATGGTATTTGAACTATCAACGGGTCAAGTATGACCATAAAAAACCAGGCGGTCTACTTTAGAAGTTTGATATATGTGAATGGAGGTTAGAGATCGTTACTATGGACTTTGTCATAAGTTTACCACAGTGTGGCAGAAGTTTGATGCAATTAGGATAATTGTTGATCAGTTGACCAAGTTGGCGCATTTCATTCCAGTTATTACTTCTTACATTTCAGATAAGTTGGCTTAGATTTATATCAGAGAGATTGGTGACTTGCATGGTGTGCTTGTCTCTGTCATTTTAGACCACAACACGTAGTTTACTTCGCACTTTTGGAGGGTCGTTCAGAGTAAGTGGGGCACACGGGTAGAGCTCAATACTGCATTTCATCCTCAGATAGACGGGCAGTCTAACCGGACCATTCAGATCCTTGAGGATATGTTAAGGGCATGCATTATTGATTTCGGAGACCAATGGAATTACTTTCTACCTTGGTGGAGTTTGGATATAATAACAACTACCGGTCTAATATTTAGATAGCTCCTTATGAGGCCTTATGTAGGAGTTAATGCCGTTCTCCGGTTGGTTGGCTTGAGCCTGGTGAGGCTAGGTTGTTGGGTACGAACTTGGTCCGTGATGCTTTGGAGAAGGTGAAGCTGATTCAGAAGAGGCTTCGCACAACTCAGTTCAGGCAGAAGAGTTATGCGGACAAGAAGGGTATGAAGGGTATGATGAGGTTTGGAAAGAAAGTAAGTTGAGCCTGAGGTTTATTGGTCAATTTGAGGTGTTGAAGAGAGTTAGAGAAGTTTCTTATAAACTAGCTTTGCCTCCTAGTCTTTCGGGAGTTTATCTGGTGTTTCATGTTTCTATGCTTCAGAAGTATCATGAAGCCAAGTAGCATGTTTTGGACTTTAGCACAGTGTAGTTAGATGAGAATCTTGCATATGAGAAAGAGTTGGTGGTAATTTTGGATAGGCAGGTTCAGAAGCTCATACCTAAGGAGATCGCGTCGGTGAAAGTGCTTTGGAGTGACCAACCGAGCGAGGAGGCTTCTTGAGAAGCTGAGTGAGATATGCAGAGCAAATATCCACATCTTTCAGTAGTTTAGGTATATTTCTAAACCCGTTCAAGGATGAAAGTTTGTCTAAGGAGGGAAGAATGTAACAACTCGGCCGGCTTTTTGAGTATTTGAACCCCGTTCTACTAATTAATGCTTCATGTATGGGTATTTGATAATTTGTGACTTACAGGGATAAGTGGTTTGGTTTTCATAGGGTCGGGAGTGAATTGGAACACTTATTCTCATTTTGGAAGTCTTAAGTTGGAAGACTTGAACAAGGTTTGACTTTTATATAAATAACCTTGGATTGGTGATATGATAATTCTAATAGGTTCATATGATGATTTTGGACTTATGCGTATGTTCGAATTTGGAGGTTCTTAGAAGATTTTGAGCATATTTGCCAAAAGTTGGCAATTTGAAGGATTTGGAGAGTTCTTAAGCTTGACTTATAATTGACTTTGATTATATCGGACTCCGAGTATTATTCTGGGACTTCAAATATGTTTGTTTTGTTGTATGAAACTTGTGTGAAAAGTTTGGTTGTGATCTGAGTTGTTAGGCATGAATCAGATGTTTGTTGGGAGCTTAGAAGTTCTTGAACTTAAAGAAAGTGCCACTTGTGGATTTAATGCTTGATTCTTAATTTTGGATGTTATTTTAATATTTTTTGAGCTTACGCTTAGTTCATATAAATTTTTTATACTTGTGTTGATGTTTGGAATTGGGCCCGAAGGAGTTTCAGACTATTTTGTCAAGTTTGGGATTTGTTGGGTTGCAGTTATCGCATTTGCGATCATCTGCTCGCAAATGTAAGGTCCGCATTCGCGGCCTTGACCTCGCATTTGCTATAGTGGTATGGGAAGGAAGCTTCACAATTGTAGAGTTGGTGTTCGCATTTGCTACCATCGCATTTGCGATAGGTGTATCACATTTGCGAGGGTAGTTCTGCAATAGTAAGGGGTAGGTCGCATTTGCGACTTCTGAGGCTCAGGGAGACCAGTTTGCATTTGCGACCTTGGATTCACAATTGCAATTAATATTTCGCAATGTGGCATCTTCAACTTGGTTAATAGTTGGGATTTCATGATTTTAGGTCATTCTCTCGTATTTTGAACTCTAGAATTAGAGAGGAGCGATTTTGCTTAGAGATTTTTAGAGAAGACTTTGGGATAAGTGATTTTTAGTCATATTTTGTGTTATTTCAAGAATTTTCATAGATCATTAACATCTAAAATATGAAACTTTGGTAAAAATTTAGGATTTTGTCTACAACTTAAGAGAATGTAAATTGAGGTTTTGAGCTATAATTTGGACTTGAATTTGAAAACAAAAAAAAATTTAGACTCATGCGGTTACGGGTGTGGGGATCTTCCCTTTGACTCGGGTTTTGAGCGTGTGGGCAAGCGTTGACTTTTGTAGATTTCTAGAAAATTGATTAAAGATTGAAGTCTTATTATTTGAAATTTATCCCTCTGATGTTATTTAACGTTATTAAGTATTATTTAGCAAGTTCGAGTCGGATGGAAGTGATTTCTAATGGAAAGGCGATTTTGGAAGGTTGATTTGGGCTTGTTAAGGTAAGTATCTAGCCTAATCTTGTTGTGAGGGAATAATCCTTAGGATATGATCTTATTTGTCTAATTGGAAAGTGTGAGAAGTAATGTATATGCGAGGTGACGAGCGTATATGGGGGTGCTATGTATGATTATGACTGGATTAAACTTTAGACTTCTATTATACCTTGTGTGAGTTACATGCTTTCTATGATTCATGTTTAATCATTTTTATGATTACGTGAACCTTTTGAATCATGCTAAAGATCACGTGTAGAATTTGATTTCCTGTTTGAGCATGATACTTAATATTGTATGGCGTACCCGCCTAATCTGAGCTATAGTTGCACACTTCACACATGTATACACCTTAACATGCTATTTTCCTCAGTCCATGAGCATGTGACTTGATATCCTTTGTTCGTATACATATATTCTCGTATATGCTTTCTGTGAGATGGTCTGGTTTGGCAGCTCGTGAGTTGTCCGTGCGATTGGTATAACTTTGGCATGTGAGTTGTCCGTGCAGCGTGTGGATAAGGATCCATCCCCATAGGTTCGTCCTCTCATGTTTCTCCTTGATACCATACACGCGGATTATGGAAGTTGGTCAGCATTTGGACTTGTGTATCTTCTTTATATGCAAACTCCTTGGATGTATATATGATTTTTACCGCATATCTTCTCTACATGCTAGTTCTGGAATGTATTCGTGCCTTTCAATGCATATCCCCTTTATATGCTGAACTATTAGTTGTTCACGATGATTGAGCATATCTTCTTTATTTACACCGTTGGCCTTACATGTACCTTCGGCTTAGATTCTGGTATTGTTGCTTTGTGTATGTATGTGTGTGTATGTATATATATCCATGAGCTGTACAAGTTTGATTGTGAGTATCATTGATCATTCTTGCCACTATCTCGTCGGGGTTAATCATGATACTTACTGGGTACATGGGGTTGTTTGTACTCATAAAACATTCTGCACTTAATTGTGCAGATTCAGGAGTTGGACCCAGTTGAGTATTGGGAGCTGTTACTGTTGCGATTGAGACCCAAGGTAAAGCTGCATCCTGATCGTAGTTCCTAGTGTCTCCTTTTATCTTTCATTAGTGTTATTGTTTCAGACAGCATACTGTATTAGCAGACATCTAATCATATATTAAAGCTCATGACTCAGTGTTACCAGGTTCTAGGGATTTGCAGTATTGATTTTGTATTTATCTATAATTATTCGACTTTCAAACTTATATATTCTGTACTTGTTATTATTTCTCCGTAATGTTGTATGATTGGCTTGCCTAGCAAATAAGGTTAGACGCCATTAGAGCCGGTGATGGTTTTGGACCGTGACAATATATCTTAAATTTTAATAGCTAAGTTACATTTAAGAATAGTTTGCTTGACAATGCGGTTGCCGAATTCCAATCTAATCCATGAGATTTTGGATCGTGAAAGGTAATTGGAGGAGATAATCATGTCTCACGTAGACTTCCAAAAAGTTAGCACATAACCTTCACATTGTGATAATTGAAGACGTTAAATATAAAAGAAAATAATATCGTAAAAAGTTATGCAAATTCATAAAAGAATATAACATAATGTCAGTAATATAACGTGAGTAAAAACGCTACATAGTTCATGCAAGCTAGTTTGAAGTAAAGTTTATTTGTATTTCTGCACTTGAATAGGTATTTAGGTGTTAAAAGATCTGCTTAACTAACTAGAATTTTAGAAATTTGTATATAAGATTAGTATGATATTTAGAGAACTTTCAATTTTAGAGAATCATACTTTGTTTATTTTTAATTATTAAGCACTTAAAATGTAACGAACCCAAATAAAATATTCATATAACTAAATTAACTAACTTCAAAATAATACTAATTGTTTAACCATCTTTTGTAATACTATCATAATTTTTCAGTTGGAAAGAATATCGAACTATCTAGAAAATAAATATTTGATATATTTTAGAGAAGAGACAACAAATATAAAAGAACTAGTTAATCTGTCCGCGCGACGCACAATTAAATATATATGTTTATAAAAGTTATTGATATATATAGAAGGGATAAAAAATTTATACTACCACGATAACAAAGAAACACATAATGCAAGGTTTACATATAAAAAAATCAAATGCAACATACTAAAACAGGCATTCATGTGAATAACCTTTCTCCATTTTGTTGTTTTTACGTCCATATGGAAAACCATTATTAATTCCTATATATCTCCTTTTTTGTTGTAATTCGTTCTCATTTTTTTTTAACTATAGTAAACTTTTAGATGAACTCAATCCCTATAATTCAGCAGATAGAAAAGTAACTCCATGAAAATCTCAAAATGGGGGAAGAAAAAGAAGAAGATGATATTGTTCCATATTTCAAAAAAACTAAATAATTCACATGAAGTGGAACAACGCAAACTCTATTTCTAGCTCAGTTATTCACAATCTATCTCTCTTAGTAACTCTGACATATCAAATAGAATACATAAAATAAACACTAAAACTGATAATCCACATAAAGTTTTTTGCTCATGGTCTCTTAATAATTATTGCTATATGTTTGTCAAGTTAAAAGAAGTTCTAAAAGTTTAATAAGAAACAAGAAAGTCAAAAAATACTCATTAGCCAGGAAACAACTAAACCCATTTCCATTAACTAATTATTTTAGGAGTCCATGTTGTCAACTTACAGTAAACACATCACATCTCCTATTGAATACCACGTATATTCTAGAACCCTATTTTATTACTCTGTTCAAATATACAGCCTTGCCTTTCGGCTCAAATTAGGATAGCTTAGAAGCACCACCCACTTTACATTATCATCCAATTAGTCCAAACTCAAGATCAAACAAACATAAGAGGCTGATAAGTCAAATGCTCTCTTACTTCTCAACCATCACACCCACGATAACATTTCATTTTTTAGGATATTGTAAGCTCCATCGCTCCCTATGAATCCCGCTTATACAGGTACTGAAATTAATCACTTTATATTACATCCTAATCTCACATATGACATAAATTATAGATAGTTTATCAAAAGTGAAAACTTTAAAAACTTAAAGCATTCATAAAGAAAAACTTTAAAAAATTTACTATGTGAAAAGTGTTCTCCTCCC
>MCJB01025767.1:60376-71035 GCA_002018475.1 Nicotiana obtusifolia
CCCCCCCCCCCCCTCAAAGTATTGCTATCCAAAAGTACTGTATGGTTAAGCTAATTAAGCAAATAGTTTAAAATTTTCAATTCAAACTTTGTTGCTACAACCTACAATCAAATAGAAATACAGCATATTGAATACATAGATGAATGAAGTTCCAACAAACATGGAAAAGAACAAACAAATTTCATAAATAAATAAGTTTTTTCTTAATGTTCAAGGCAAGGCACAGGAAAAAAAAAAAATATACAAGGAAAAGATGCATATGAAAAACAGAACAGGAAAATAAATTTAAAGAAGAGAACCACACCTTTTTGGATTTTTCCTTAACAATATAATAATGACAGTAAACTTGCCAATAGTTACTTGGCTGGCCAATCGAAACTATCTAAGCAATTAACGAACTAAAAAATAATTTGGTTATGCAGATGTTTACCTTTCATGGCAGAAAAAGGTCAAAGCTTTAGGTTCACAATCTGTACGGGAGCTAATTACTATATGTGAATAGTTTCGTTCGTGTAGATTTCAGGGTGCATTACTCGAAGGAAATTACAAACTCATATATATCCTGGTTTAGCCGTGATGATGATCAGGAGATCTTGGATGAAGTTTGAGTTAAGAGTCGCGATTGGAATAAGGAAGTTTAAAGGGATTGAAATGAGTAACGTCGGTTTTCTTTTGGGATTTTAATATACAGTAACGCTCCTTTGTGTAATAGTGACTTTTATGATTTTAATTTAATAATTTGTAGAGATGCAATTAGTACGGAATCAATGAGGTGACTTTTGGACATTTTAAAATATCAAATTAATTTTTTAAAAGGGGGCGAAAGGCCAAAAATTGAGATAAAAGATAAATAGAAACTCTAGCCGTAAAGAATGCCACGTCACCTCACCTATGCCCTTATATATATATATATATATATATATGTGTATGTATATTGTAACTATTTTTGAACTCTAGTGTAGTTTAATCTTTAGTTGTGAATTACTTACTATATTTTACTAAACTACCAAGTAATGCATACTATACACAAATTTATCTTCAATTAACTAAATAATTTGACTGGACATATATATTTTTACCGAAAAAAACGAAAAAAAGAAAAACTAGCTACAGTCTCCTTCTGCAGGCTTGCATTAACAGTCTGCCCTTCCCATCTTGTTCTTCAACCTAAAACCACCCTTCCTAAATCCTACCTGCTTCTCCACCAAATACTTCAAGTCCATTTTCTCTCTCTCTATTCACTTTTTCCACCGGCCACCGGAACAAAAATCGGGCGTCTTAAACCCTAAACCTAACTCTCTCAGAACCCTAAAAAAAGCATGGACTTCCAACAACCGCATCCGTATAGTAGTAGGCCACCACCACAACAACCACCGTTACCGCCGCCGCCGTCCATGGCGGATCCCCACTATCATCAACAACGGCCGCCGGTCCCACCACCTGGTTCATGGTACTCGAACCAATTCCAATACCACCCACCCCCACCTCAGCATTCTCCCCCGTCTTCTCAGCCACAGCAGTGGGGTCCACCCCCTCCTCCTCCTCCTCCATTTCCTGGACCTTCTCATGGGCCTTATCATATTCAACAACAGGCCCAGGCCCAGTATCCACCTCCTCTTCCCCCAAGGCCTCAATCCTTTCCTCATGGAAATCAGGTAATTAATGCAGCTGGCATTCTGCAAAAATATACGGGGCATAAAACTTAAAAGTCTGCTTATAATACTAGTCGGAAAATGGTGCATTTTGAATATGTTTGTATAGTAAGAACACTAAAATGAGGGATAAGTTCATTGGTTATGCAGTTACTGAAGCTAGACTAGGAACTATGTTCATTATGGATTATGACGAGGCTTGCGTATTGCTCTATTCTAGTTATCTATTAGATTAGGATGAGTTACAATGTATGTCAAATGCAAAACTTATTTGGTTTACTTAATCCGTGCGACTATTTTTTTTTTCCTTTGATTTGTGGGATTTACAACGGTTGTGAGACCAGTAATGTTATATGGGAGCTAGTATCAGCCTATAAGACTCGATAGATTCTCAAGATTAAGTGTATTAGAAATGCAAATGTTAAGACAGATGCGAAATTATACAATATTAGACAAAATAAAAATAATTAGATTTGACATAATGTACAAGTAGCACATATAGAGGATAAATGAGAGGTTCTTTGATATAGTTTGAGCATAACTACATTTGATTCATAGTGTCATAGGCTATGATGATTGAAGGTATGAAAAAGGGATGAGGTAACCTAAATCATGTGAAACTAAGTTGTCATACAAGACCTATTAATCTCTAGCTTCAGCAAAGAACATAACACACTAGTAGTAAATGATCCATATGGATGATGCTAACTAGTTGAGATTAATGTCTAATCATGTGGATAGTTAGGTCTGAAGATTCATATAGGCGATATTAATTTTTCAGGATTCTTTTTATTTTGGTTAGAGATTTGTGCGTCAGTAGAAAATGTAGAGAATCCATACTGGACATAGTATAATGAGTCCGAATGGAGCAAACTGGATATTGAGGATTCATATAGCCAACTCCAAAAGATTGGAATTGAGGTGTAGTAGTTGTTATTGTTGTTGTCGTGGTTACATGGTTTCCTTTCTACTAATGGATTTTCTATGATATGCTTGACTTTTTCCTATTAAAGATTCACACTTTCTTGCAGGACTGGGGCAATATGAACTGGGGTCAACAGCAAAGTTGGGAAAACTCAGGTTTGGAAATATAGTAATAATTGGAGTCTATGCTTGTTTAGTAATTCATTATGCTATGGGATCTAGTTTCCTGGAATCCATTTATGGTTGAAAATTGTTTGGAATCGAGTGCTAGATGTTTCTTCTTTCTTAAACACTATTTTCAGAGTAGAGGCCACTTCCTTTAAATTTATTCATGATGTTTAACTCTTCTAGTGCTTCTGCTTGTTGTTCTTTTTGTGGGAACACAGACATGCTTTAAAACATAATTGGATTTATTTGTTAGAACTCAAATGTTTAGAAAAGGTGTCACAATTTTGGTATATTCCAAGTTCTATATAGTTCTATTTGTCATTCATGTCATGTGGGACCAATCGATGCTCTCTTCTGCTTGAGTCGAAAAGATAAAATCTAAGCTGTTGTTAAGGAGGTTTGCTAAAGAAAATATTAATCTCTTAACAAGGTCATTAGGTCTTAGGGTCTCAAAAACTTACTTTTAAAAGTCATTAGGTTAGAAGCTCAAATATGAAAACTCCGTTCATGGTACGAGAAGAGGTTTTTGTAGAATTTAACAGGTTGCTCTATCCAATTAGAACTCTGGGATTATCACAGATAAAAAAAAACCTTGGGATTGTCCCCCCTTTATTTATTTATTTATTATTTATTTATTATTTTTTTGCTTTTATTTCTGTTTAGCACGGGCCATATGTGAACTTTGTGGAAACAGTATTTTGTTTCTATTGTTACGTGCACTTGTATATTTCCTTCTATTTTTACCCATCATTAAGGACTCCTTCCTGCCCTTGGTAAATGAAAGTAGAGAAATTTTGCATGGCCTTTTCCTGTTCCCCCTCTGGTACTAAAGATTACATCTACTATTAACTAGTAGCACCTAGCAATGAAGATTGGGCTGCAAAGGCCCGAGCATGGGCAGCTGCCAACGCTGCTACTGACTATCAGCACCAGCACTCGCAGTTTACGCATGATAGCAGGCCGGAAGAGCAGAGTCATTACTATGGGCAATACACTCAATCTGCCGATCAACATTTCCAAGACATTCAACAACCACCAGTTCTGCCAGCAAGTAATCAACACTCTATGAATCCTGTGGCACCTCCTCAGAGGGCGTCGTTTGGCCATTCACAGGAGCCTGCCTTCTTCACCTCTGGGCAACCTACTTATGTTCCTGACATGCGTTTACCTTACACACCTAGAGATGGAAGTTTCACTGGAGATTCAGTTGCTTCATTCCCTCAGCAAGGAAACTCATCCATAAGTCCATTAGTCCATCAGCAGGAGGTACCTTCTAGTTATTCTTCTATTGCAGGTAAAAAATTTAGTTAATATATAATTTTGCATCTGAAGTTACTGTGCTTTTGGAATTGTTTCTGTACAGGGGCTTTTAGATAATTTTTTCTGCTTTATGTGGCTTCTAATTACTCTTTGGGAAGTTGTGTTTCCTTGAGCCTTTGAGGCATAAGTTCAGTAGTTTCATGAGGATATCTATAATCCTTCACTAAAATTTCATGGTGCGATGGTTCCTGTTCTTATTTAAGGCTTCAGCGCGAGGGTATTCACTTAAGATTGATGCTACTGTATCTTGATTTCATGGAATATTGGCTCCATCATGCCAGCATATTCTTTCCGTTCTCCATCCTGCTAACTTGATGTTTTGTTTTTCAGGAATACTCCTGTTTTGGATAAGTTGTTTCCCAAAGATTACAAAAAGAGGAATAGTTGAAAATTAGATACTATTTTGAAGTCCACTTGAGTTGATGTTAATCACGCTATATATAAACTTTTAGGCAATCCCCTTGTTCTATTCAGCTAGAGTAGGTAGAAAGGATTTATATGAACTGCTTTTACTTGTCAATGGGAACTGCTTGGTTGCACATTCCTTATGCGTGCCCCTCTGTTGATTTTTCTGCAGTTCTCGCTAATAATGTAACGACCTATTTAAATCTGACTTGGGATTGGCGGAAACTTGGTCTATCCAATGATTATTTCCTCTTCTATATTTTCTCTATTGAAATTAAATTGATGGAGGAGAGGATTCAATTTATTTGATTGTGGCGAATGAGGAAGATTTAATTCTCATGTAGTGCATTAGCATCATCTAAGAATAGATTACTGACACAGTCTAAAGGAAGTGAAAGCTGTACGAAATATATCGCTTATGAAGGAGTACAAATATCATGCATCATGGGACGCATGAAAAATGCAAATTAGTACGGCAAAGTAACTGTTTGCAAGAATAGAAAACATCAGCTCAACTTGAAGATACAGTTGCTTAGAGAGTTCTATAGTTTCAAATTTTTTGTTCATTTGCACTCATCTTTTTTGCAGGTTATCACTGTGTTGGTACCTATACCAATAAAATGCTGTTTCTTACACCAAAAAGACCAAGTATTTCAAAAATTGTAACTAAAAATTTTCATTTATCTTTCTTATACCATCTATTTGTTTCGTTCTGCCTTCATGTCTCGGTAGGCTCTGTAAGAGAAGTCAGTCTCGTATCCATAAAGTTTTTGGGTAGAGCAAAGGCCAAAATTGAGGGCCAGAGTCTCAAGCAGCATAAGTTTGATGCTGCTGACAGAGAGGTTCTTTTTTAAGGGTTCTTTCCCTATATAGGATAGTTTTACCTTCAACACATTTGATGCTTGTGGCGGTCGGCTAAAGAGCGTTGCATTTGTCTGAACAAATGTGCAAGGGAAAGCCATTTATTTTTGTAACATAATTTTAAATAATAATTACGGGAAAGGTTACGGTTCTGTTAAAAAGTATACGTTATTATCTACTAACAATGTGTAGTTTATGCATGAGATATAAAACCTTACCTCATGGCGAGACTTCTCTTTCACTGGCTTAAAACTGCTGGACACCTCTTGCCCGACAGAACCACAAATTTAATAGGAATAAGCAGGCCGGTTCTTGTAGCAATTGGTTTGTCATGTATTAACATATCATCGAATTCAGAATCCTACATTTCTTAAAGTTCAGGAGACTTTATTGTTATGAAGTCTTTGTGGTTGCAAATTCAATGGTAGAGTAAAATGTTCTGTTGATTTCCAAGTCTTCAGTTTCTGAATGCTCGTTCTAATGTCAGGTAAAGAGGAGGCTGGGAATCAAAATGAGCCGTTCTATGGTTCTTCACCTTTTGGCAACTCTACTCAGCAGCATCGTGCACAACCAATGCCAACAGCACCCAATAAACCTGCAGTGACGGAAGAGCATCGTTATGTGATGGGTCCTGATCTTAGTGATCAGCCTTTGGACTTTGCACCTCATTTTAATCATGAGCATGACCGGCATTCCCAGCCCTATTTTATTCATGCTGATTCAGGAGGCTCTGTGGGGGTTGCAGATCCTGTTTCAGCAATGCCTTCCAATTATGCATGGCCTTCTTCTGCTGCTCCTGGTGCCGCGTATCCTCCTCTTCCTCCTTTACCTCCAATGGGGTCTCAGGTTTTATTTTAAACTCCAAGGTTAACTTAAATCCAGTGATCTAGATGCCATGATAGAGCTTCCTTATTGTCACTTTATACCATAGGTTGATCCTACTGGCATTGGAGCTTCTCCAGTTACTGAACACACTGGACCATTCTTTGGAAGAGTACAGAGTTCAAGCTTCAACCCAACTGTCCCATTGGTTGGTGCACACTTTGGTGTAGGTGCAGGGGCCCTGCATCCTCCAGCAGCTTTTCCAGCTGATGCATATGGGATTTCTGATCGACCTAAGAAGGTTTGTATACTTGTTCGATGGGCATTCATTTTGTAAACTACAGAGTCATGATTCATCTGTATGTCTGGCATTTTGTAGGCTGCTGTGCCAAACTGGCTTAGAGAGGAAATAATTAAGAAGAAAGCTGTCATCACAACTTCTGCTCCAGACCTTCAAAAGGAGGATTCTCAATCTATTGAAGATGAAGGTGTTGATAAATCTTATCGGAAAGGTGACCAAGCTGATAGCAAGAGCATTGATTTTTCAAGGTCAACTGAAGAAGAGGATGATGATGAGGTCAACTATTTTATCTTGATTACTCATTCGACTGAAGATGTTACTTTTTGTTGAATTTGTTGTGTAAGAAGTCTGTTCACTTGGCGTCCTTCTGCTGGATTATACTGTTTTAAGGAATTCATAGTTTTGAAGCTGTCCTGTTCCTTTTTTTTTCCTTGAGATAATGTTTTTTTGCGTAGTTTCTTCTTTGACTATTACCTTAGACACATCATAAAAAGTGTGGGCTTATCTGAGCTTTTACTTGTCCATGCAGGTTGAGGTAGAAGCAGCACGAACTGCAGCAATGAATCAGGAGATAAAGCGCGTCTTAACTGAAGTTCTTTTAAAGGTTATTTATGATTAGTGTGATCGATTTCTTTACTTCACTTTTGCAGATGCATTAACTGGATGCTGTTTTTACAGGTTACTGATGAACTATTTGATGAAATTGCAACAAGAGTTCTTAGCGAAGAGGATCTCACTGTTGATGGTTGGTGTCTTGCGTTTTTTAAATCTTTCCCTCTTTAAATTTCTTCCTTTTCCATGTCTTTGCTCCCAGGTCATTTATGTTGGGACTAAGTTGGTCTTCTTTGTCTTTTAAGTTGAGCAACAAGTTGGTGCTTCCAGCCAGAAGGTATCGGCATCTGTTCAACCTGTTACAACTCCCAAGGCCTCTGCCAAGGTTCTGATACCACCCAAACTTAAGGTTGCTCATTCAGTTGATGCCAGCGAGAAGTCTACTTCCAGTTCTCCTGGGGATCTATTAGGCCTTGCTAGTTATGCATCAGATGATGAGGATGACAATGAAATCCAGAGTTCTGATAAGCAAAAGCCCAAAGAGCATGACAATGGACTATCTCATGAAGAATCTGAGAAGCATGATAGATCTCCTGTAAACCTGGAGAAAAATCCTCGCGAAATGAGTCCTAATGTTGGAACTGTTAGGAATGTTGCAGTCAGATCTAAGTTGACTGATGACAGGACAACTAGATATTCTGCCCATGAAGATGCTGGAGGCTCCTTTAAGACTGAATCAAGAGTTCCGGAGGATAAGATGCTGGGTGAGAAGGATGTGAAAACTGAAAATCCATCCGAGACTCTTGATCTCAAAAGGACTAAGGTAGATAATTCCAGAAGTGAAGACAAAAGAGATAAATCAGATACAAGTGGTAAACATGAGGTTAGAAAGGGTTCTGGCACAAATGGTAATGGTATTGACATTACAAGCTCGAAGGACAGAAAAACTGAGAAAGAAGGAAACCGTAGGAACCATGAGGAAGGACATGTTAGAAAGGAAAAGGTGGACGATCTAGATGGTTCAAAAGATAGAGTGAAAGAGAAAAGTCGTAAGTCAGGGGAAAAAGCCAAGGAATCTGATTCAAGGAAAAGGCCCTCTCCTTCTAATGTCAAGGAAGAAAGAAAGGAGACAGAAAGATACAGCAGAGCTGGTGTTGCTACAGATAATGGAAGAAAAAGAGAGAGAACAAAGGATGAGAAAAGAGAAAAATCTAGACATAAAGAGGAAAGGGTCTCCAGCAGACGTAAGAGACATCGTTCATCTTCTATTGATAGCAGGGGTAAAGAGAGCAAGGACAACTCTGTTAGCCGTGCCAATGATTCCAGTGATGAATCTTTAGATGATTCTAGAAGGTTTTTATATTTTTTTTATTTTTTATTTTCTGCTATTCGGTGCAATACATTGACCCTCATGTAATTGCTCATCTTTTTTTTGTGGATTGCAGGAAGGTGCATGCAAATAGACATCGATCGCCATCGCCAGTCAGGTCAAGGAAAAGGTAATTTTGAAGGCGCCTGAATGCTCGGATTATTGTTTCCATTAACTCATACAATACAAAATGTCCGTCTCAAAAAAAAAAAAATTGTTCCCATTTAACTCAAGAATCTCAAGATCAATATTCTGTTCACTAATTATTTCACGTTTAGTTGGTTGTGAGCTTTCATTTTCCTTGCGGAATGATATCTTGGTGTTTTTTGGGTTTAGGAATTAACTGTTCACTATTTAATTGGCGTAAGTAATGACAGTGGGTCGGGTAGTCCCAGAGATGTTGGCCCCTTTCTCTTTTTTCATTATTTTTCTTTGAATCTTTAACTCTATTATTTACTATTCATATTGCATGCGAACATTTATGACTCCTCATTGTCTTGCCTTACGTTCAATAAGGTGTATGAGTCTTAAGAGATATTGTGGAACTAACTAACATCAGGTAAAGGTCATGCAGGTAACTTGCTTCTGTGTGAAAGAATTAAGCATACTTCCAACAAGAGAGTCAATTATTTGTGGAAATGTCAAAGAAATTTTCATTAGGTTGGTGCTTTGGTCTAATAAATTAGTATTCTAAGAAGAAACTTATCTGAAGCTAGTAAAACCTTATGAAAGATCGATTGAAGTATAAAATTAGTCCAGTGAATAATTTGATGAAGAACACCCATGGAGGCATGGACTGATGAAAAACGTACTCCATGGACAAGACTGTGCACTTGAGTCAATAATTAAATGTGCTTAGGAGGCTGTATAACAAAGGCATGATGGGGATTTAATCATTACGGGTACTTATGGGTTAAGACAGCGAGACATACCTCAGCAGAGTAATCCTGGTTTCTCTCTCGTTGTGCATTTGAATAGACTTACAATGACTTAGAGGGATAATGTAAGAAGAAACCAATGAATAATGTGTCACTGCTGCTGACTCCTAAGATTGAGTCCTTTAATTTTCATCATGGTGCTATTATCTGGTCAGATAGCTTTGTTAAAAATCAATCTAGCATCAATAATTTGGAAGGCATATCCACATATCTTTGAATTGTTATACTTGCCATCTGTCTGATTTAACATCTAAATGTTTTAAAAAGAAAATGTGGACGCTCATTAGGTTATTCACCGAGTTAAAGATGTGCTGGCCATGTTGGACCCTTGCGGTTGTTTATATCAATTAAAATTATTAACAGTACTAATACCATATATTCTAGTGGTCAACAAATTAATTACTCAGGTTTAGATTGTTTACTCTGTTGTCTGCTGCTTTTTGCTAGAGTCATTGCTTACACTGTAGAGAATGCTCTATGGACATGATTATTAGTCTTAGAGGTTAGATGCTATGCCTTTTAAAAAAAAAAGGCTTCATAGAGAACTCCTATTTCTAATACTTCCAATATAGATCCATGGTTAGAGTAATTGCTTGTTGTTCCAAATTCTTGTGCTCATTCTCCAAATCTTTTCGTCTAAGGTGGTTTTTGAAGGGGTGATTTATTATGTCTAGAAAATTTGTAAGAGTAGGACTAATTACAGTTGAATACTGTTCATGTGGATATTAGCCCTTGAATGAATTAGTCAAATCTCATAGAAGAGATGACTTTCTGTTAAATTCTTTGAGGTTTTCTTTTACAAATATCTAGGTAAGTTTTGATGTTTCCATAATGCGTACAGGTTTCCTCACAAGGGACTACTTAGCTAGAAGTTCTGATTCATCCTCGTATGCATATTGCATAAAGGATTATGCAATTTTCTTTTCAAACGATAATTTTTGCACCAAATTGGTAGATGCCATAGTTAATTTTTTTAAAAGGGTACAAATTCCATACTTATAGTTGTTTTAAAATTGTTTACTAAAAGAGTAAATTCATCCTTCATTAAGTGACTTTTTAAGTGTAAGTGAAATTCCCCATTACGGGGATTTCTCCTATATCAATAAAATTATTCACCTTATCAAAAACAAGTGTAAGTGGTATTCCTCAAAATTATTGGAGTCTTGAATCTTGTAATACCTGGATCAATCTAAAAGTCTCTTTGTGGATAAGTGGCTTCTCTTGAAGTTTATATCTTAGCCAACTTTATATAAGGTACCATAAATTATAGAGGGAGTCGGTTAATGGTAAAGAGGCTCACTAAAATGCTTTCTCAAAAAAAAAGAAAAAAAAGGGGGGGGGGGGGGG
>MCJB01025767.1:71065-94119 GCA_002018475.1 Nicotiana obtusifolia
GGGGGGGAAGAGGCTTATTTTAAGTTGCTATCTGATAAATGACTTTTTGATGTTCTATAGTATTGTTCGTCTCTAAAAACAGTATTATAGGTTGTTTCAGGATCTAGGACTTTTAACTTGTGGATAAATCTTGATTTGAAAATCTAATGATAGTGTTGCTTCATAAAGTGACTAGTTTATTGTTTTGATAAGCTCTTCTAAAGCATCTACTGTTACGGGATTTTGGATCAGAAAATTGTATCATTAAGAGGGGAAAACTTCAAACTGGCTTTGAATTGGTGAAATTTATGTATTCTGAGTCTTTTTCAAGATTGAGGTAATTCCACCTCAGAATTCTTCGGCAATGTCTGTAGCTATGTTTCAACTTGAAATTAACGCAACTATACAGAGGTCAAATTCTTCTAGAGCCTGAATATATACAAGGTTGAGAATTTGTATCCAAAAATTCTCTCTTTTTGTTGCCACTTACTGGTTTAGCCTGTAATCTTTTTATTTTTAGACATGTTTCGCGGTCTCCTCATAGCAAGCACTCTCAGCGCAGGCATTCACCTTACCCTGCCAGTGAAAGGATCAGGTATCTTGTTGGGTGTTCTTAAATTTATCGTCTTGATATTTTTCAGTCTTAACCATCCAATCAGCATAACTAAGAACATACAGGTGAAACAATCTAATAAATGCACTTTAGGAATCTTATTTTGTTTATAAGTTGGTTCATGTAATGGCAGGGGAAGGAGGTCAAGATCAAGATCAAGCTCTCCTGTTCATAGGAAAAGATGAGCGAAGGAGTACTGGAAGGAAGTTTATGAAGGCCAATAACTTGCATACTCCTATTGGGCATGGCCTTTGGCTATTAATTAAGAGAGGATACACCAGTTGATCTGTTTGAAATCCTCTGTTACTGCCTTTGGCTGTTAAGTATGACAATGGATATGCCAGTTGAGCTATCAAAATCCTGTGTCACAGGTTTTGGCGGCCAGGAGGAAAGCTACGATATCCTCATGGAGAGGATTAGTGATATGAGTGGTTCATGGTGCCTCTATGTTAGATCAGCTTGCTGCTTTTGGCATTTTCGCCAGTTTATTTGTTATAATTTTGAAGTTGATAATTTGGTTAGCTGTAAATTTGTATTTGGAGGTAAAGGTGTCTAAAGAGGAGAACCAATACTTGAACAAACGACGAGCTTTTTCCATTTTATAATATTCCTTGGAAGCTTCATTCAGGAGTAGCAGATCTCATTTTTATGCAAGCTTATACTGTTGTGAGGGGAATAAGAGAATATTTGGCATGATGTACCCAAAGAAGAGCATTGTGTTTGGTGAATCTACAGAGAAATGAAGGACGTATGCTAACATGGTAGACGTGCTTATGAAACATGAAAGAATATCAGGTCATGCATGTTTTAAGACTTGATAGAGAAGTAGCTGTGATTGCTTCCCAAGATGGGTAATAACATGGTAGATGCCTATCAGAAAGGAAAAAAGAAAAAAAAAGAACTTGGTAAATTGTGGATCAGATAAGAAAGAGTACTTGTATTTTAAGAATTGGTCTTTTATTCTGGATATCTCAAATAAGAGAAAGGGAAAAGAAGAGAGGAAAATGAGGAGTGTAAACAATTACTAAAATGTTTTATATTTACTTGGGACCATTGATACACTACAATATTTCGTAATCACAAAAATAATTTATCTGTATATACAATAGAACACTAATTTGCTTTAAAGGGTGAATTATTTACTAGTAATGGGATGGAGTAGGTTCGAAAAAAGTGGAATATATAGAAGATTCTTATTGCAGAATTGGATTAGTTTGAAATTGAGATTTTTGATCAATTGGTCAATCAATTTTTACATCAATGGGAAAATCTTATTTTGTCAGATGTTTGCAATCGAGTAACAATTTCTTTTTAACTTGTAATCAGTATTCCGTATCAAATTATATATGGTTGTAATCGAGTAACAATTTCTTTTTAAATTGTAATCCAGTATTCTGTATCAAATTAGTGAGTTATTTCTATTTAACTACACCTCGATCTAAAATAAGTTGGGTGGGCTATATTGCGGTCTTCAGTATTTAGATTTAAATTTCTTTATTAAATCGCTACTTGTCAACTAACAACTTCCATTTTTATCAAGACTAGTTTTAGTGTACTTGCATTGTACATTTATTCTGCGTCTATCAATAAAAAGTGTATCGAATATAGAATAAAAATGAATTATATGTAATAATAATAAATATCGATATAGACACAACATTCATCTATATAAAAAATAAATGTTACTACATTGATGCAACAATTGATTCAAAGTAATTGAGTATCTTCTGAACTTGCAAAGACAAAGATTTTTAAATGAGTTAGCTATATAGTATTTGTAATTATAAATATTTTATTATAGTATGAGATAGTGATATGTCATATTGTTGTATGGGATAATTATGTTAAAAATTATCTTGAGTTGTAGAATAAAAGTTGATGAAAAGTGTAAGTTTTCAAAAATAATGATTGTTGGTCCTATCGTAAAAGTAGAATCTAACTGCTACAGTTTGATTAATCTATTTTTTTTTTTTCTGTAGAGAGAGTCTTCGCTCTCTGTCTCAAGCACATAATCATATATATGAATTCTACCTTTGAATATATTCAGATGTTATCTTTTCATGAAAACACAAAAAATATTTGATTTATAAACAAAATGAAACTATAAAAATAGTTAACGTCCTTGTATATTCTTCTAAGTAAGGGTATAATTTTATCCACTCTATATTCTCTAATCGTTTAATATGATGCCTTAAAGTAATATTTGTGACCAATTTTATTTCATCTATACTCTCATGTCATAACATTATTTCTAGTACCTTAATATATCTTCATTTTCCGGATTTGATTGATTGTTTTGTTCATATCAATCACAAAAGGTTTGTATAAGGGTAAAACCGGGGACAATGTATACCCCGATTTTCCGGTGAAGAAGAAGGAAAGAGGGCACGGACACACGAGGTTGAATCGAGGCTTGGAGCCTTTCGTACTGAGACCCATGAGATGTGAACAATGTGCTCATCGTCGTGCGTGATAAAAGCAACGCTCCGAGACCCGAAACGAGCTCTAAGACCTCGAGAAATATGGCAAGCGGTTCGCACGACTAACAGAGGGTAGTGATATTCGTACCTAACCGGATATCAGAGTATATATTTCGCTCGATGTCGGTTACGGATCAGTAATTAACGAGAAAGAAAGATTTATACCTTTTTTAGACTTGTACTAGGGATGAAACTCTCCTACTATATAAAGGAAAAGTTTTTCTTTGATAACACAAATTGTAACACGCAAACCAAGGCAATACAAATCTATTTTTCTGCTTCTTAGCTATTGTGAAGTTCTTACTTTACTGTTTGTTCTTTATTCACAATTGGCTTCGAACTAAGGGTTTGATCGAGGGCAAAACTACTGATCAACTTGAGTTCAAAGCTGAGTCGTAACATTACAATTGGTTTGATCATTCATTTTATCTTTAACTCGTTTATCTAATATTCTTGATTATTTGTGTCGAATCAATCCACATATCCGTAAAACCGCGTACAAATTCAATTGTTATCCATTTTAAGGGCAAACAGTTTGGCGCCCATCGTTGGGCGAAGGATAATAGTGGTGATTTGATATGAATCTCCATATAACACTCTATTTTGCGCTTGTTCTTTAAATTCTTAATTTCAGGTCAGTTTGAAAATGTCAAATTTTCAGTCTGCCTACTTGAACGTTGACGTTGAGTCTGGCTATCATGACGAAAACAACAATGTGGTGCCTAGCAACGAGGTACCTCCTACTGATCCCAACGGAGTCCCAGTTGTTGATCCGGTCGATGCTAACTCACAGGTGACCATCATCAACCTGCCAACTGATCCCGAAAACAGCGTTCGCAGGGAACCCCATCTAATAGCTGGAGAAGAGCCCGAAGGCAAAGGCGATAGGGTAAGCCTACTGTTAATCTTCGAAATATTGCAGGCTCAACAAGAAGCGATAGCGCAGCTGCAGAATCAAAGCCACACCCCAGCAGAGTTGAGCCCGAACAGTCCCGGAAAAACATTCAAAGAAATGAGCAGATCACCGAGAGACCGGGTGAAGCTGAGCCCGGGGTCATTCCCGAAATAATGATGATGCTCGAAGCATTGACGAAGCGGGTGGAGTCAGGCGAAAAGAAAATTGAGGCCAAAGACAAAAAGGTGGAAACATACAATTCTAGGGTCGATCAAATTTCGGGAGCACCCCCGATATTGAAAGGGCCGGATTCCAAGAAGTTTATCGAGAATTTTTTCCCTCCGAGCGCGGCACCGAAGCTGATCCTGATCCTGATCCTGAAGAGGTTTCGTGTGCCTGATATCTCCAAATACAACAGAACCACGGATCCGAATGAGCATGTGACTTTCTGTACATGTGCAATCAAAGGGAACGACTTGGAAGATGATGAAATTGAGTCGGTGTTATTGAAGAAGTTTGGGGAAACTTTGTCCAAAGGAGCAATGATATGGTATCACAACTTACCCCCAAATTCCATTGACTCGTTTGCTATGCTTGTAGATGCTTTTGTGAAGGCCCATGCCGGGGCCATCAAGGTCGAGACCGGAAAATTGGACCTTCTCAAGTTTAAACAGAGGGACAACGAGATGCTAAAGGAATTCGTATCGAGGTTCCAGATGGAACAGATGGACCTGCCTCTGGTCGTGGATGATTGGGCCGTTCAGGCATTTACTCAAGGTCTTAACCCCTGAAGCTCCTTGGCGTCACAGTAGCTAAAACAAAATTTAGTATCCACAACAGGTATAAGTCAAGATCAGAGTCGAGGACGACCAACTCGGAGCACCTTCTAGGTCTGTTTATCCCATCAGGGCCGATGACAGGATTAAGAGGGCCGTTGATCATGAGCCAAGTAGCTGGGGATCGGTTCCAACCATACAACGCTGACCGAAGGGGAAATGGGTCTGGCTGTCACCCTACAAGGAATGAAAAGAGAGGCAATCGAGGGCCCAATAGCCGAGGCTTGCAAAAAAGGTTTCAACAGGCCGCTCGAGGGTAGGGTAGCACCAAGATTATCAGAGTATAACTTCAACATCGATGCCGCCAGCATTGTATCAGCCATCGGGCGTATCAAGGAGACCAAGTGGCCCGGACCGTTGCAATCTGACCCTACCCAAAGAGATCCTAACTTGATGTCCAAGTATCACGGCACTCATGGCCACATGACCGATGATTGCGGAATATTGAGAGAAGAAGTTGCCCGCTTGTTCAATAACGGGCACCTCCGAGAATTTCTGGGTGATCGTACTAAAAACCACTTTAGGAACAGGGACGCCAACAAACAGGTTGAACTCGTGAGGGCTCAACACGTCATCAACATGATCATTGGAGGGGTCGATGTCCCTCAAGGGCCAATAATAAAGCACACTAAAGTATCTATCACAAGGGAGAAACGCACCCGAGATTATGTCCCGGAGGGAACCATTTCGTTCGGTGACGAGGATGCCGAAGGCATCAGGCAGCCATACAATGATGCACTGGTAGTATCCGTACTTATCAATAAATCTCGATTTAAACGTGTTTTGATTGATCCAGGTAGCTCGGCAAATATCACCAAATCGACGGTCTAAGAGTTGGAGCAAGTCATACTAATTGAACACCTACCAGATCGAAAGATATACCTGGGCACGGGATTTACCCCGGAGCTCAAGAAAAAACTCATTGATTTTCTTAAAGCTAACATAGATTGTTACGCTTGGTCCCATCTTGACATGACAGGGATCCCACCGGAGGTAACCATTCACAAGCTGAGTTTGGACCTAAAGTTCCATCGGCTTAAGTAGAAGAGGAGACCTCAGTACGAGCTCAAGCATACGTTCATCAAGGACGAGGTATCCAAACTCCTTAAAATAGGGTCCATTCGGGGAGTTAAATACCCAGACTGGTTAGCTAACGTAGTGGTCATGCCTAAAAAATGGAATAAGCTAAGAATATGTGTAGATTACAAAGATCTAACTAAGGCATGCCCCAAGAATTCTTTCCCTCTGCCTATCATCGATCGGATGATCAACACGATGACCGGGCATGACATACTCAGCTTTTTCGATGCTTATTCGGGGTACAAGCAAATTCAGATGGACCGGGACGATGAAGAAAAGACTTATTTTATCACTAATTTGGCACCTACATTTATAATGTAATGCCGTTTGGATTAAAGAACGCTGGAGCCACCTATCAACGCCTAGTAAACCGGATGTTCGAAGAACAGATAGGGAAATCAGTGGAAGTTTATATTGACGACATGTTAGTCAAGTCCCTGCGAGCAGAGGACCATTTGAAACATTTGTACGAGACCTTTGACATACTGAAGAAATAAAATATGAAGTTGAACCTAGAGAAGTGTGCGTCCGAGGTCAGATCGGAAAAATTCCTCGGGTTCATGGTATCCAATCGAGGGATCGAGATCAACCCAGACAAAATCAAAGCCATAGAGGACATCACCATGGTGGAAAACGTCAAGTTCGTTCAAAGGCTGACCGAGCGTATAGCCTCCCAGGGCTAGTTCATATTGAGGTCCTCGGACAAAAATCATCGATTCTTCTCACCGTTAAAGAAGAAGAATAGCTTTTCCTGGAACCCAGAATGCCAGCAAGCTTTGGAAGAGCTCAAACGGTATTTATCGAGTCCACGCCTGCTGCACGCTCCAAAGGCAGACAAACATATGTACCTTTACTTGGCGGTTTTCGAAGTAGCGGTAAGTGGAGTCTTAGCCCAGGAGGAGGGAGGTACGCAATTTCCTATTTACTATGTCAATAGAACTCTAGGCGAGGCCAAAACAAGGTATTTTCACCTGGAAAAATTGGTGCTCGCTTTGCTAAGTGCCTCCAGAAAACTAAAGCCATACTTTCAATCCCACACCATATGTGTCGTTATCTCTTATCCGCTGAGGAATATCATGCACAAACCTGAGCTTTCGGGCTGGTTGGCCAAATGGGCCGTCAAAATTAGCGGGTACAATATCAAGTATCAACCCCGAACCGCTATAATATCTCATATTTTGGCAGACTTCATGGCGGACTTTACGCCGGCCTAAATACCCAAAGTCGAAATTGAATTAGTGTTAACCTTGGGGACCACTTCGGAAATCTGGACCCTTTTCATGGACGGTGCCTCGAACGCGAAGGGGTTCGGGCTCGGCATCGTATTGAAACCGCCTACGGGGAATGTAATTAAGAAATCTATCAGAATTGTGAAATTAACTAACAATGAGGCCGAGTATGAGGCCATGATTGCAGGTCTAGAATTGGCTAAAAGCCTTGGGGCTGAGGTGATCGAAGGAGTGACTCCCTCTTTGTGGTAAATCAAGTTAACGGGACGTTCGAAGTAAAGGAAGAACGGATGCAAACATACTTAGACAAATTATAGGTAAAGTTGCATCAATTCAGGGAATGGACCCTACAGCACGTACCCCGAGATCAGAACAGCGAGGCCGATGCTCTGGCTAATTTAGGGTCGTCAGTCGAAGCCGATAAATTCAGTTCAAAAACAGAAGTGCAGTTCATGAAGTTGGTAATAGAAGAAGGCCACGCCGAAGTGAACTCAACGAAGTTAACTTGGTACTGGAGGAACAAGTACAAAGACTACTTGAAGACAGAAAAATTACCCTCGGATCCCAAAGAATCGAGAGCCCCGCGTACCAAGGCTGCCAGATTTAGCTTGGTCGAAGAGGCGTTATTCAAGAGAACCTTCGACGGCCTGCTAGCTAGATGCTTGGGATCGAGAGAGACCGAATACGCCTTGAGAGAAGTTCACGTAGGCACTTGCAGGAACCATTCTGGGGCTTAATCTTTGGTTCGGAAACTAATCAGGGCCGGTTATTACTGGACCGAAATGGAGAAAGATACGAAGGACTTCGTACGGAAATGCGACGACTTCCAGAGACACGCCCCGATGATCCACCAACTGGGAGAAATGCTCCACTCAGTTTTGTCCCCGTTGCCATTTATGAAGTGAGGAATGGACATCGTCGGTCCCCTACTGTGGGCACCCGGTAAAGCTCAATTCATACTATTCAACCGATTATTTTTTCAAATGGGTCGAGGATCAAGCATTCGAAAATATCTGAGAGAAAGAAGTCATTGATTTCATCTGGTACCATATAATATGTCAATTTGGGATACCGACCGAGGTCGTTTGCGATAGTGGAGAACAATTCGTCGGCAGCAAGGTAACTAAATTTTTTGAAGATCACAAGATCAAGAAGATACAATCAACACCTTATCACCCTAGTAGGAATGGGCAGACAGAATCAACAAATAAGACCATACTTCAAAACCTAAAAAAGAGGTTGACTGGTGCAAAAGGGAAATGGAAGGAGATCCTGCCCGAAGTCCTATGGGCATACCGTACAACTTCAAAGTCTAGAACCGTGGCCACCCCATTTTCATTGGTCTATGAAGCCGAAGCCTTAATACCACTCGAGGTATGGGAACCAAGCCTCAGATTCTAATATGCGACAGAAGAGCCAAATGGAGAGGCCATGATCACGAGCCTGAAACTATTGGATGAAAGGCGGGAGGCCGCCCTAGTCCGCTTGGCCGCCTAGAAACAGCAAACAGAAAGGTATCATAACCGAAGAGCCAGCCTCCGTCACTTTCAAGTCGGGTACTTGGTGTTGAGGAAAGTAACATTACACACCAGAAACCCGAATGAGGGGAAGTTGGGACCAAACTAGGAAGGACCATATCGAGTTATCGGAATAACCGGCAAAGGCTCGTACAAACTCGAAGTAAGAAACGGCATACAACTACCGAACAACTAGAATGTGGCACACTTAAAGCTGTACTACTGCTAAGGAATGAACTCAATTAATCTTCGATAATGTTATAAATCGGGCTAACGTTGCAGGTAAATGGCCGAGGATAGATGTGTCTATTAGGTTTGAAAGCACGGGTTGCACTTTTTTTCCCTTGAACCAGTTTTATCCCAAAATGGTTTTTTTGGCCAGGTTTTTAACAAGGCAACAGTAAAATGTACTAACTTAGATTCGAAGACTGGTTTCAGACCAGAGTCAATGAATGTTCACTTCAGATCAATAGTATCCGAGCCATTATGAGTTTGACCTCGAATACTGGGGGCCATTACCCTCGGTTTAAGGTCATTAGCGAGGAAAAAAGAAAACTTTGTATGATAAAAGCTAAGGCTTGGTGGTTAGGATCCATTGTAAGGGCAAAACGGTCATATCAACCGTGCTCACATAGTCCGCTCTAGCCATGACACAAGTTTTGTTTTTGCGCTTTCGATCGTGTACCTTGCATACTAAGAAATGAAAGAAATTTTTGCTTTGCTGTTACGCGTTTTTGCTTCTTCGATCCCCGATCCTAGAGCCCACTAGAATTAGATGTAGTTCCGGGGCATATGTTTTTCGGAAGTTCGAACGAAGCCTGACTTTGATGCAGCTTTGTTTGCTCAAGGCTTTGGACCCTTGGTGAGACCGTAGGTCCCCAAGATGCTTAAGTGTTTTTAGACGATGTTTTTGCGAGGGTAATCTTTCAGTAGGTTTTGGATTTTCCTAAAGGTTTTACTTTATGGTTATTGGCTTCGGACGTCTCTGAGCCGTTGTTAGGATGGTCGTAGCCTTTATATTTGGGCACCGCCTAATAGGTTTGGTGCCTCCGGGATTCGGTAGCCCGGGTCATCCAATTTTCTTCGAATGATAGTCCCCGAGTAGGGGTAGCTCTTGGGCTCGATAGTCCCCAAGTAGGGGTAGCCCTGCAAAGGCACCAAAAACAATACACGAGTAAATATTACAAGAAGATGCTGGAAAAGTAAAGACACAATATTGCCAGAAAGGGAAGATATATATATATATATATATATATATATATATATATTCCAATAAACAAAAAAATACGTAAGGAAAAACAAAAAACTGAAAAGGTACTAAGGCATCTACGCGTGGTCTTCACCGGGGCCTGACTCGTCGCCAGAACCATCGGAGCCCTCAGATCCCTCTGAGCCTTCGGAACCCTCGTAGCCTTCGGCACTCTCAAGCTCGTAGAGCTCCTTTGCCTCGGCCTTGAGCCTCTTAGCATCTTTAATCTCGGCCGATAGGTCAAAACCTCGGGCGTGATCTCTCTTCGGGACAGCCGCTGCATATATTCAGTCTTTGTCTTTAGGTGGGTCTTGACTGCCTCCACATCGGCCTTGTACTGGGCCATAATTTCCTAGGCATCAGCCGAGGTTATGTCCAATTTGGACCTTAGTGCCGCATATTCTCTTCCGAGAGTATCCCCTTCCGCGACGGCCGAGCTCAGTTGTGCCCGGAGATCATCTTTCAACCGAGACCACTTATCGGCTTTGTCCTTCGCCACCCGAAGTTGGTTCTTGACCAACACCAGCTCCGCTTCGCAGCTTCCTTCTCCGAGGCCAGCCGTTCCATCTTGCCCTTCCACACTTTGGTCGTGGCCTTGACCTCGTCTATCTCATCCTGCAGCTGGTCGATTAGTCAATCTTCTGTTAGACCTGCGAAGTTGTGTTGTTAGTCACCACGACTAGCTTCTTGTTTTTAGCTTCAAAGACCTTTAACTTCTCAACCAGGTCGGCATGTTCCCGCTTTAGGGTCGAGGCCTCCTTCTGAGCTTTTTCCATGTGGTACCGGAGGAAGCTTTCATTGTGAAGAATTGAAGCCTGTAAGTGGAATTCATAAAGGGATACAAAAGTGTTGACGCCTTACCCAGTTTAGCGCCTGCTGTGCCTCGTTGAAAAGACTTGACGCACCTACCTCGTTCATTTTTGCCTAGTCCTCCTCAATCACCAAGCATCGGAGGTACCTGGCTACGCCCACTGGAGCAGACAGGACCTGAGCATCCTCGGGACTGTGAGAAAGATCGTTCTCTAGGGCTCGGGGTCCACGCTCGGCGCAGGACATTACTTCACCAGTCTTGGGCTTGAACTCGGCCCGCCAGCTCCCGAGGGTACGTCCTTCTTCGGGATCTCCATGTGGCCAGCCCAAAAAATTCCTCCAACGTGGACATGTCCATGCCGTCGAAAAAGGAGTTGAGGAGATCATTTGAACCGTGCACTCCCTCACTTGACTTTTCTTTGCCCGCTTGGGCCTCTTCGAGCATGGACTCAGTATAGGAGAACATATACATATGTCAATGACATCGGTCGCCTTCTTCGGAACAGGAGTGGCTTCCTAGGATGTCGCAGCCTCCATCTTCCCCCAGATTCTCGAGCCAGCAGGGGATCGACCTCGTGGTCTGCTTTCTCAGTCGTCGCCTACTCCCCAGTAGGGGTCAATCCATGAGCGATGAAAATTGTCATATTCTTCGGTCTTATCCCTGAGCCGGTAGAGATATCCAGGGTCCGGTGCCCTGGACTTGGTATTCTTCTTGGGCTTCCGGGCCCGAGTGGCCGCCCTCTTCTTCCTCTTCCCCTCGGGGTCTGGGGAACTCGAGAACTTTCTCTTTTTCTTCTTCTTCTCCTCCTTCGTGGCAGCCTCGGGCTGTCCCGAAATGGAGGGCTTCGCATGCAAAGACAGATCCTCGTCCTCATCAAGCGGCCTAAGTTTGGTGGTCTTAGGCAGACCTATAAGAAAAAAAGAAAAGGTTAGCACTCTATAAGTTAAGAGCGTGAGGGTAACTATTTCAGGGAAGAACCTTACCATAAGAACGAGCCTCCCATTTGCCCTTCGAGAGATTGCGCCATGCGCGCTTGGAGTACGACATCTGCTTACAAATTCCCTCCATCCACTCCTTGAATCGGGGGATTGCATCTAGAACTTGGGCAACAGCTGCACGACCACAAACACAAGCAATGAGAAAAAGAAAAAAAGGGAAGAAATACCCAAGAAAGACAATACTTACGGGATGCGTTCCACTCCTCGAGGAACAGCAGAAACTCGGGGGGAATCAAGTTTTCGGTTTTCACTCAAACGAACCTCCGCTGCCAACCTCGATCCCGGTTCCTTGTCGATGCTCGAGAAAGGAGCCTTGCTTGCTCCACAGACGAGCTTGATTAGTCCCCCTCAAAAGTTTTGAGGACTGTACAAGCGGAGTAAGTGGTCAATGGTGAACCGAGGAGACTCGGTGTTGTTCACGAAATGGAGCAAAAGGATCACAGTCCTCCATAAGGATGTGTGGATTTGCCCAAGGCATACCTCATACCTCTTGCAGAAAGCAAGAACTACGGGATCTACAGGGACGAGTGTGAAGGGGTAAGTGTAAACACTCAGATAGTCCTTCACGTGAGTAGTAATATCGTCATTGGGCTCGGGGATGACCACGTCGTTGCCCTCCCACTTGCAATCCGCTCGGACTACGGGTAGTGTTTCTTTAGCGACGGAGCATATGTATCTCCATGCTCCCTCGCCTCGGTCTTGTTGACTAAAGGCCTTCTCGACCTTGAAGTCATCCCCGATAGAGCAGCCCCCGGGTATGAAGCTCTTCATGGAGGGCTCTTGAGCCACCTCGGGAATAGCCACCTCGGCATCTGCAATCGGGTGGGAAGACGAGGGGGCAGCCTGCTGAGGCACGAACTTGAAAGTTTTAGCCATCGTGATCTGGGAAAATATGAAGATTTGAAGGGAAGTATGAATACTTGAAGGAGAATATGAAGATTCAAAGGAAAAATATGAAGATTTGAAGAAAAAGTATTAAGGTTTGAAGGTGGGATGAAGATATGAAGATTTGGGTTGGAAATCCAAGAAAAAATATGAAGGTTTGAAGATCAGAGATGAAGATATGAAGGCTCAAGAGGCAGGTTATGGAGATTTGAAAAAGTTAAAAGGCGTTTGAAAATTCGAAGGAAAAAGCTAGGAGCGAAAAGTAAAAGATGTGTAAAAGGTCGAAGTTTCTGTAGGGGAAAATGTAATCAATGCGTGACGTTTCACATTTGAAAACAGCCAGCCGATGACCGACACGTGTCCGAAGTCAGAACGACATGACTGATGGGACGTTTCGATTTACCTGTCATCTCAGTTATAACGTACGAGGGAAGAAACCGGGGTTCATCTATTCGTTTCCAATCGATCCAGCGAATCTACTCCACGGAAAATGAGGGGACTATTTGTATACGGGTAAAATCGGGGACAATAAATACTTAGATTTCCCGGTGAAGAAAACGGAAGGAGGGCAAGGACACACGAGGTTAAAATTGAGGTTGGGAGCCTTTCGTACCGAGATTCATGAAAGGTGAACAATGTGATCATCGTCGGGCATGATAAAGCAACACTACCCGGACCCGAAACAAGCTCTAAGACCTAAATATGGCAAGCGGTTACGCACAACTAACAGAGAGCCGTGATATCCGTACCTAACCGGATATCACGGCACAGATCTCCCTGATGTCAGTTACAGATCAGTAACCGGATATCACGGCACAGATCTCCCTGAGTCAGTTATAGATCAGTAATTAACGAGAAAAGAAGATTTTTACCTTTTTTAGACTTGTACTAGGGATGAAACTCTCCTAATAAAGGGGAAGTTTTTTTTTATAACACACATTGTAACACGCAAACCAAGGCAATACAAATTCTTTTTTCTGCTTTCTAGCTATTGTGAAGTTCTTACTTTACTTTTTGTTCTTTATTCACAATTGGCTTCGAACTCAGGGTCCAATTGAGGGCAAAACTATTGTTCAACCCGAGTTCGAGCTGGCCGTAACGTTACAATTGGTTTGATCATTCATTTTGTCTTTAACTCGTTTATCTAATATTCTTGATTATTTGTGTTGAATCAATCCACATATCCTTAAAACAGCGTAAAAATTTAATTGTTATTCATTTTAAGGGTAAATATAAGTTAAAAATAGTTAAGCACATTACTATACTTTTTTCGCTTTAAATTTATAGCAGCAATAGTCTTTACAAGAACTTTACAGCACACACATATTAATAAGATTTGTACTTCAATTCAACAAAAATATATGCCATTTGTCAATTTTATGAAGATTCAAAATGACATTTTTATCTTTTTGGAAATTATTTAGTATTAAAATTTTAATTTTTCCTTTAACAACATGACTTGTTGGGATTCACTTGATATAAAAGGAGAGAAAATTAAAACATGTGGAACCCCCTCCCCCAAAACACACACACGAGGATAATTTTGTACTTTATATATGTTGACTTACGTATCAAATGTCTTATAAAAATTGCATGCTTAAGTGTATGGTTCGTTCTAGTACTTTACCTTGATCCTCATTGTTAAAACCTCACCAGCATACCTGAAGGTATGAATTTGACGTGTGGTTTTTCTTGACCTTAAAAAAGAAATTAAGGATAAAAAATTAAATAAAATGACTATTTAGGGAGACAAGTGATTATATAACATGTTTGGAGGACTATTGTGAAAGCTAACTCCTTACAGTTACATCTGGATTACTTTCTTAATTTATTTTCGAAGAAAATTCCATCAATGTGTCAAAACTTTGTATAATATTTTAATTTCTTTTTTCACGTAATCCTGAGTGAAGTAATTAGTTGCTTTATGCTTAGTTCAAGTTCCTTAGGAATTAATATATGAATTTAGCTTAACATCCTTAAACCTGTCATGACGTGGAACTATATTTCCAATAAATAAATACTATACTTTATTTTGATGGTGGTCTTATTTGAAATTTTGTATATAGGCTTTATGCTAACTATTTTCAAGGTCCTAAATTCCGTAAAAGTAACATGAAAATAATTATAGTTATGTCATAATTTAAATAAAGAAAGAATTTGAATAAAGTAAAATTTTAATCGATATTAAAGTCTTAAACATTAGGATTTCATATGTAATCAAATAAGAAACAATCTAATAAATAAATTTAGTTAATCTCGAAGTCTTAAATTTTGGAAAAATAATATGACATTTGTTTTTAAAGAATAAAAAGGCAAACGGCATTTTATTAAGGGGTTTTATGCTTTTAATATAAATTTAGATGTAGATATGTAACCAATTATATTGCATGCTCAGATGCTATGTTTAAGATTGTTATTTAGATCTTTTAAAGTCCATAAAATGAATTATCCAAAGAAAATTATTACTTACTCCGTCCTAATGTGATGTTGTTTGATTGAGAAATTTTAAGAAAAAATAAAAAATTGTGAAGTTTGTGGTTTGAAAAACTCTATAAATATTTGTGAGATTATTAATCATTTAACTAATGGAAATATAAAAAATTTCAAGTTGAATTATTTTTCAAATATAAAAATTTATCATTAATTTTAAATACAAAACTTATCATTATCTTTGAAATAGATAAAATATAGAAGTGCATCACATAACTTTGAACACTTATTACTCCACTTAACACAAAAAAGAAAGAAGTTGTATCTGGGAACGAATTTCCAGCGAGGAAAAACAAAAACAGGAAAGGAGGAAATGTAGTAATAAGGAAGATTCCGCAGGCAGAGCCTTACAAGATTTTATTTCGGAATTTGAACCCCTTTATTTTTTATTATTTTTTGCCCAAGAAAATACTAACTAAGGGTTTAAGTTTGACTGGGGGGCTATTTTAAATTTTTAAAAACTTCTGTGGCAAACTTAAAATCTCACAAATAGGGTCTAATTTTGGTTCCAAACCAAACAGAACCTCTCTTTGGCAATTCTCCGTCTCTCAATAGAAAATTTCTGGTTCTTTAAAACCATCTACATTTATGATAAAATTCAACATCATAATCACGATAAGCAATGAATCGAAGTAATTTGTTGAAGTTTCACTTCTTTCATTTCCGTAGAAAGCAGCGATTTTAAGCTTTTTACACTTGAAGAGATATACATGTGTGAAACCCTAATTTTTTTATTTTTATAATTTTTCGTAGTTTAGTGTATATTTTTTGCATTTTTTCTGATTTACACACTTTGTATCTCCAATTGTACATCAGAATCTTGGAAAGGACGAAAAACAAAAATAAACAGGATAAAATAGAAGATGAAAGTGGTATCAGGAACAATACATCAGCGGGAAAGTCCAATGGACATTCCAGGAATATTCAGAAAAAATCGAGAGTAGATGACGAAGAAATAGACGATTTTAGTGTGTTGGCTGAGTTTAGTTATAAACAAAAAAGATTATTAATACTGTTTACCCTAAAGATTGGATAACAATTGAATTTATAATGGGGTTAAGGATTTGTAAATTAGTTTGATAATGAATGATTGTAAATCTTGAGTATCTAGAATTTGATGGAGAGATAGAATGATCAAACTGTGTTTTTACGATGAACCGTATGCAATGAAGTGATAAATAGATAAGAAACTTAAACTCAGTCAATAATAAACAAGCAGAAAAATGTTTTGTATTTTAGAAGAAGATATATTCAGAATGCCCAGACTTGTCCCTTTGCAAAGGGTCTGCCTCTTGCTTATAAACAGACTCCTTTTACATGGGTTAGTGTGAAAGTCCCAATATTCATTATTCCTCCTACATGGGTAAGTGCAAAGGTTACAATAAAGACAAGGGAACTGATTACAAGGAAGGTCCTACTTATTATGGGATTTAATACATTTAATATCGGCATGAAGATCGCAGTGATATATTAGGCAAATTATCTGTTAGAAGGCGAGATGTAAGGGCCAGGGCCGATCCTCGATCATGTGATCGTTCTCGACCGGCCGGACTAACCATTACTCCCCGATAGCTCCGTTCCATATACTCGGCTTCATAATTCCTGCTCGACGGGTCAGCTAGTACGACCTTTGACCGGCCTTCATCTACAAGTATTTGACCCGGCTTTACTTGATTGTATCCGACCCAATACAGATAGTCCCCTCGTTTATCGGAGGGTAAGGACGATAAATGACATGACGAACAACCGATGCTGGCTTGTATCGTGTCGTAGAAGCTTGTTCGCCGACGTTCCTTGCTCAAGGGATATCCGTATATGACGGCAAGGCAATGACGTGTTCAATTGCAGGCGTAGGTAATCATCATCTATTCTTTTGCAGAAGCTAGTACTTTCCCATCGCATTAAATGCGCGCATCTCAATCGCCACCCGCATCGTACTCTGTGCCACAGCCTTTGGGAAAGTATAAATACCTCACCCTTGGCTTATTCGTTTTACTTTGTCTTCTACTACTAATTTGCTTAGCCCTTCTTCATCGTTCATCTTCTTTGTTGCAAGAATTTCCATCTACTTCCCTTTATTTCCATGGCAAAAACATCTAAGTCCGTTCCTCAAAGTCAGTCATCCCCTGCTCGGCCTATTGAGAGGACTGAACCCCTTGATGTCGAAGGATCTTCTGCAGAACCTCCATTGCAAGCTTTCGTACCATCAGGGTGTTACATAGGTGCAAATTTTAAAATTGAGAAGTCGTCTTCCGTGCCCGGTCGAGGCGAACCGGTTTCAGATTACGTTAGCACTATTACTCCACAATATCTTGACCGGGTCAAGACCGACTGCTACTGGAACGATAAGGAAGTAATAACACCATCCCCTGAAGAATCCATAACCACATATGTAGAGGGATATTAGCGTGTACACTTATCCATTCACGTTTGGGCCTATAGATCCCATGGTAGTAGACTTTTGCAAGCGATACCAAGTTACTCTGGCTCAAATACATCCCTCTATTTGGCGTATAATTTACCTCTTCCGTTTTTTCATAGATAAGATCGAGGGAGGGCATCCCTTTAGCCTCGATCACTTGCTCAGGCTATATATTCCCCGAATGTTTCGAGGGAGGCTAATCAAATTGGTTCGTCGGGCTATTAAAGCCCCATTTTCGAGCATAGACGAAGATAGGGATCGGGGTTGGATGAGTCGATTTGTCCGAATAAAAACTTCCGACCTGATCCCTGCTGATAGCATGCCATTTCCCGAGAGATGGAATTTGTCGCGTAAGTATTCCTGTATTTAAGTTTTTCGCCTTCGATCCTTGATGCGTTACTGATTTGTGGTTATGTACAGCTGTTCGTCAGTCACCAGCCATGATCGACGACTTGAAGGGTTGGGTTAGAAAAATCGTGGCCCAGAGATCATACTCTGAACGGGCTTGGAGAGAGATATCCAAAGGCCTATGGGAGGCCAAGAATCACGGTATATTCCATCTGTGCTTAACTTTCTTGGGTCGATCGACGCTGATACTTGATCATTAATATTTTTTCAACTTATTTCTCAGGCCTGTCGAGAGATGCCGAGTTGAGATCGGCAGCAGCTAATGAGACAGTTCCTCGTCCACCTCCTGCATCAGTGAAAGAGAGGGGAAAGAAAAGGGTAGGGGCCTCCGATCATGTTGAGCCCAAGAAAAGGAGAAAGATAGCGGCCCGGAAAGTCAAAACTACCACTGTTACCGTTGAACTGAGTGAGGACTCCGATGAGGCAGGGAGTCTCAAACACAGTAAGAATTCTCGGGAAGTCTCCGGACCCATTGCGAGGGGAACCAATACTTCTCCTCAGATTGACGTCGAAAAGGAGATAAGGGCCGAGAATCAGGCAGATATGCAGAGCTCAGCTCAAAGACCTTCGGGCATTCCTGATATGGCACAGTCACCGTCCTTCTCAGAAACGAATCGAGATACTGCAAGTCATAGGCCGGGCAAAATTCCGGTTACTGATGGGAATTTTGAAGAATTTTTTGATGGGTGCCCGTCGTCTGATACCTTTGGTTTTGATATTCCCCGAAGAAGCCCTCCGGCAGAGTCGAGCGCATTCGCAACCGATATCAGGTTAGTGGATAAATTTCCTGCACCGAGCTTGAATCTGGAAAGGAGTCGAATGATAACTCTTGCCATCCCTGAGGATGCACGAGCATTGGGTCCGCCGGTGGGTATTACCTTCATTGTTTGGTAACTGAGGAAGACCAGGCTGCTATGAATGTTGTGGATTGGGCCTGCCTGCTTAATGAGTCACAGCAAGCATTGAACAAAGTAAGAATTTTTCAACTCCCCTCGATCGTATTAACAACCCCATTCTTATTCCCAAACCGAAGATGAATTGTTTGTATTTTTGCAGTCCTCTGTGCTTAATCATGAAGTATTCCTTCGTATCAGAGAAGGAATGGAGCTAGAATGGGAGCGACGTAGTCGGCTTGAGAACACTTTGGCCAAGCTCCGAACAGAGTTGTTGGGCGTTAAAAAGGAACATTCTTTTTGTGTTGATCGGCAGAAGCAAATGGATATCCGGTCGGATCGGCTTAAATCCGAGCTGAGTGAATCCAAAGCCGAGGCCAGCAATTGGAGAATCAAAGCCGAGCTCTTGACTGCAGAGACATCGGCTCTTCATGAACGAGCCTCAACAGCCCAAGAAATAATAAATGCTCTGACCAAAGAAGACGAATATAACCGGGCTCAAATTGAATTGCTCAAGCAGGATCGGGCAATCCTAACCAAACGGCTTGACAAGGCGAAGTCAGAAATAGCCGCTACCAAAGCCAAGGCGGAGGACACGATAGCCCAGTATAAAGCCGATGCTGATGCGGCCCAACAACAATCTATGGCGTTGACCGACTATAATCAATGTCAGGCTCGACTTAACTTGCTCGAGGAACTTCAAGCTCGTGGTTTTGAATTATCTTCAGATATCGAGGAGGCAGCCAAGGAGGAGGAAATGAGGAGAAAAGTTTTTCCCGAGGAGTTTGAAGATGGCTCCGATTGATGGTGTTCTTGCTCGTAGTTTGGATGGTGTAGTAGCTTTATTTTGTAGGTCGATCTTTCTGAAGCATATTTTGAACTCCCTTTCTGAAGTATATTTTGAACTCCCTTACATTTGCATATATTTGCTTTGTCAGAAGTTGTCGTTGGTTAGGCTATAGGCCTTACTCGGAAACATATTTGGAAGTAGATAAGAAAATGTATCAAACATCTGATCAGGCTTTTAGCCCTGTTTGTAATGATAACCATCTTAGTTTTGTTCGTAGTGATTCAATCAAGCTGTTTTCCTGCTTCGCTTCTAATCATTAAGTGTAAGAGAATCCAGGTAGTGCCTTAACACAACACTGGTTCTTCATAAAATAAACCCGATTTCAACTTTTAGCTGAGGGTCGTCTTTTCAGGCTTTTTGATCGGAAAGGAATTCCCGAGATAAGCCGGCCTTAGCCGCGAATCAATTCGATTGAGTGGATGTTATACCCTTAGGTTTGGCATCGTTCGTGGATTGGGTCCGAACATATCGGACTTACATCTCCTTTTACATTGGTCCAGCCTTGGCTGTGAATCGATTTTTGTAAGAATCTCTTGTTGAACTCGGCTTTGGCCGTAGATCGGGATTGACCAGCTCGATCTTGTATCCCTTTTAAATTTTAGTCAGGCCTTGGCCGCAGATCGAGATTGACAAGAACGTCTTGCTGAACTTCGGCCTTGGCCGCAGATCGGGATTGACCAGTTCGATCTTGCATCCCTTTTAAATTTTAGTCAGGCCTTAGCCGTAGATTGATTTGCTTGCACAAGAATTTCTTGCTGAACTTCGGCCTTGGCCGTAGATCGGGATTGATCAGTTCGATCTTGCATTCCCTATCTTCAATATGTTTCTTCCTTTATTATGCCAAGATTGATAAGAAAGAAACCCTTGGGCNCTAGAATGGGAGCGACGTAGTCGGCTTGAGAACACTTTGGCCAAGCTCCGAACAGAGTTATTGGGCGTTAGAAAGGAACATTCTTTTTCTGTTGATCGGCAGAAGCAAATGGATATCCGGTCGGATCGGCTTAAATCCGAGTTGAGTGAATCTAAAGCCGAGGCCAGCAATTGGAGAATCAAAGCCGAGCTCTTGACTACAGAGACATCGGCTCTTCATGAACGAGCCTCAACAGCCCAAGAAACAATAAATGCTCTGACCAAAGATAACAAATATAACCGGGCTCAAGTTGAATTGCTCAAGCAGGATCGGGCGATCCTAACCAAACGGCTTGACGAGGCGAAGTTGGAAATAACCGCTACCAAAGCCAAGGCAGAGGATACGATAGCCCAGTATAAAGCCGATGCTGATGCGGCCCAACAACAATCTATGGCGTTGACCGACTATAATCAATGTCAGGCTCGACTTAACTTGCTCGAGGAACTTCAAGCTCGTGGTTTTGAATTATCTTCAGATATCGAGGAGGCAGCCAAGGAGGAGGAAGAAATGAGGAGAAAAGTTTTTCCCGAGGAGTTTGAAGATGGCTCCGATTGACGGTGTTCTTGCTCGTAGTTTGGATGGTGTAATAGCTTTATTTTGTAGGTCGACCTTTCTGAAGCATATTTTGAACTCCCTTTCTGAAGTATATTTTGAATTCCTATCCTGAAGTATATTTTGAACTCCCTTACATTTGCATATATTTGCTTTGTCAGAAGTTGTCGTTGGTTAGGCTATAGGCCTTACTCGGAAACATATTTGGAAGTAGATAAGAAAATGTATCAGACATCCGATCGGGCTTTTAGCCCTGTTTGTAATGATAACCATCTTAGTTTTGTTCGTAGTGATTCAATCAAGCTGTTTGCCTGCTTCGCTTCCAATTATTAAGTGTAAGAGAATCTAGGTAGTGCCTTAACACAACACTGGTTCTTCATAAAATAAACCCGATTTCAACTTTTAGCTGAGGGTCGTCTTTTTAGGCCTTTTGACCGGAAAGGAATTCCCGAGATAAGCCGGCCTTAGCCGCGAAACAATTTGATTGAGTGGATGTTATACCCTTAGGTTTGGCATCGTTCGTGGATTGGGTCCGAACATATCAGACTTACATCTCCTTTTACATTGGTCCAGCCTTGGCTGTGAACCGATTTTTGTAAGAATCTCTTGTTGAACTCGGCTTTGGCCGTAGATCGGGATTGACCAGCTCGATCTTGTATCCCTTTTAAATTTTAGTCAGGCCTTGGCCGCAGATCGGGATTGATCAGTTCGATCTTGCATCCCTTTTAAATTTTAATCAGGCCTTGGCCGTAGATCGATTTGTTTGTACAAGAATTTCTTGCTGAACTTCGGCCTTGGCCGCAGATCGGGATTGATCAGTTCGATCTTGCATTCCCTATCTTCAATATATTTCTTCCTTTATTATGCCAAGACTGATAAGAAAGAAACCCTTGGGCTTGCTTAGTACAACATAGATATGAGTATCAAATAACTTTGTTCAGATTAGCGTAATAGTACACTTTCTTTGATCGGGGGTGAGTTTGATCGTTCTATTCGGGTACGGCTCCTTTGGCCGTTTGACCCTTACATCGGTCCCTAATGATCTTTTACCTCACTCCCCTTTAAATTGATATGAACAAGATTAGCGTGGCTAGATTTCTATATAGTAGCACGGTATACATGCTGCCTCATTAAAAACCTTGCCGGAAAACCCAGATTGGGACAAAACAGGACGAAGGAAAAAAGAGTGCAGCGCGCGCTTTCAGCCTAAGGATTTGATGTTTGTCTGATGCCGGGTTGTCCTGCATGTGTTAGTATCGATAAATGTAGTAAGAAGAAAATAAGAAAGGTAGGGTGAAATACCTCAACAATAGTATCTTTTCAAATGGCTTATGTTCCAGTTGTTCGGCAGCTGTTTGCCATTCAAAGTCCCCAGCTTGTAAGAGCCTTTTCCGGTGATTTTCAATATAGTGTAAGGGCCTTCCCAGTTTGGTCCCAATTTACCCTCGTTAGGGTCTCGAGTACTGAATGTGGTTCTTCTCAGCACTAAGTCCCCTGTATTGAAATGACGGAGTCGAGTTCTTCGATTATAGTACCTTTCGATTTTTTGCTTTTGAGCTGCCATCCGAACTAAGGCGACTTCTCTCCTTTCATCCAAGAGTTCTAGGCAGGTATTCTTAGCCTCTTGGTTAGATTCTTCGGTTGCATACCGGAATCTGAGGCTCGGTTCGCCGACTTCGACCGGAATCAGGGCCTCCGCTCCATAGACTAAAGAGAAAGGTGTGGCTCCGGTACTATTTTTCTCTGATGTTCGGTATGCCCATAAAATCTCGGGAAGCATCTCTCTCCATTTTCCTTTGGCATCGACCAATCTTTTCTTCAAGTTTTGAAGTATGGTTTTGTTAGTTGATTCCGCTTGGCCGTTGCCGCAGGGGTGATAGTAAGGTTGTGGCCCGTGGCGGGCCTGGGCCTGGCGGGCCTGGGCCTGAGGCGGGCCTGGGCCTAGCGGGCCCGGGCC